>DVQP01000301.1:0-25636 GCA_018231745.1 Danaus eresimus
TGTTAACTTTAATTTAAAAATAAATTGGTTTTAATATTACTTTTGTCTTTTTTTTTATGAATTTTTCAAATTCGCAAAACTCCGGGGCCCATCCTGTATATAGGGTATATATGTGTATAAGAATATTTTTTTTTGTTTTTATTTAGGAAAGATAAGGTAAGAACAATTGGACGACATACTCCCAAGCTTTGTATCGCCCGTGGTTTGATTCTATATAAATTTCTTTATTATATTAAAGAATAAGTTAAAATTTTAACAATTAATGTTTAACAGTATTAATTACACAGATATTTATGCTTTAAAAATAATAAGATAAAAAATTGGCTTTTTTATGACACTTATTTTCAATGAATTGTGACCAAAACATTATCAGCCGTGAAGTTGTTAAATCCTACCATAAGTGACTAAAGTAATATAAATATTGTACTAACTAATTAATAATTGCCAAAAATAAGTTAACGATCGTGGAAATTGATAACCAAATATGAAATAAAAGTATATATAATATTGGCATACATTTGGTAAAATGAAAGGAATAAAAATGAGCTAAAAGCAAGCTCCTGTTACATGAAGCTTACCTGTTGTTTATAACTTTAGTTTTAGGTATTATCTTAACTTAACAGTTGTGTATTACACGATTGAAAATATTTAATTAAACAAATATTTTTGAATTGAGTAAACCAGACAAGATATATTATAATGTTCAAAAACAAACCCTACATAACTGATAAACGTATGTTTCACATTTTAATTTATCGTAGTAAAGGAATACAGTTTGCAATGTTATCTGTTTAAGAGCGATATAAATATGAATTTTAAAATATTGCAAAGCATCTCTTTAATTGCTGCGTTCTCTATATAGACTGGAAATCTGACACAGATTCGTTGTATATCTCATTAAACTAGGTTAATAAGGTATTTACATGAAGTGTCACTATCTTAAAAGCAGTTTTATTAATGCGGTATATATTTATTTTATAAACTACTATTTGTATGCGCCATACTGTTGATTAATCTTTCAACTCTAAAATCAAAGTTCTTAAAATATCAAGACTAAAGAAAATATATTGCTATAATGAAATAATTTTAAGTTTAAGGAAAACAACGGTACTGTCGGAGCAAATTTGCGAAATTTTTTCACCATTATTCTTTTCCATTTAAAGGCAGGTACACGTAAAAGTTACATTAACATTTAAATATAGAATTTCTTTATATTATACTATCTTTTTAACACAACTTTATTCTCGATTCAGATAAATATAAAAAGATGCTTCGAAACTCACGATAACTGCTTCGGTATTATTAATAAAAAGTACTAATAAATCAAAAATATTACTATTTACAAAGGTAAGTAAAATTAAATTTAAAATGTTATTTCATTCTATTAAAATAATGTATAATTATCAGGTAACACTTTTCAAAATAAAACCTAATATATTTTGGCTTAAATAGCAGTCTGTTATAAATAACAAATGACTATCACCACTTTCATCACGATACATGAAAAGAAATGTAATGCTTCGCTTTCCACGACATATTGTTTCTCTTAAAATTATAAAACACATATCTACACTGTGGATTGAGACTGTCAGATTCCTTAATAGTTTTTTCTTTAAATCTGAATGTATATAGACTAAAACATAGGTGTTCGGTATTTAAAAGCTGATAAACTGTGAAACAAAAAACACTTAAATTTTTAATATCATAAAAGTTTGTTCGGGAGTCGATCCCATGACTCTGAATAATTTTCGCTTGTCTTACCTCTCCTGATTTTTGTCCGTAAGATCAATTTGGCATTTTGGTGTAAGGTCAATTTATGCAGGAAAAGTAATTCAATATCAGCAGATATTTCAAATACACTGAATTAAAATTTAATAAAGTTTATTTATCTTTAATAAATATATATTTATCTCTTTAAACTAGCAAAAGTAGACATTGTTTTCGCAATAGTAGGTAAACACTGGATTAGCGTGTACATTTATAAATACCTAAAACTTAATACCCGAAAAGTTAATAAAAATATCGAAGGTTGCATAAATCTGGGATTGAATGCAGAATGAAAGTCATTTAAGAAATTCTCACGACGATTCAGTAGAAATTGAAAGAGCTAATTAATATTGAAGGAACTCTTTAAATTAATTCAAAACTTCCTCCTTTTAAGATGCTATTACTAAAAAGCTGTGGTAAATAATTTTAGGTTTTGAACTGCTAACATATCTTTTAGAATTAAATAAAGTCCTTTCAAGAAATTACTCATATTAAAAGTAAAAATATTCTAAAACCAGTTGACCTGTAAAAAAATAATAAATTTAAGTATAACGATTATTTGAGGTAAAAGTAATAAACATGCATATAATAATTTGATGAAATGTAGTTGGAAATATATTTTACTTTAAGATATTATACGTATTAATATTTTATTTTTTGTCTTAATTAAGATGTTAATTATTCTTCACATTTATATTGTAGAACAAGTACAACAAAAATATTGAAAAATATTAGATTCTTTAACCAACGATTTCAATTAGTGGATTTTATTGTAAGTGGAATAGTATTTTATTCTTAGAATGAGAGAGAGAGAGAGAAAGGAGAGGGAGAGTGAGAGAAATAAAATGAGACAGCTAATACAAATTCTTTAAATGTAGTGCTATTCAAATTTCTTAAACAATTCTTTGTATTAATTTTTATGAAGGAATATACTCTTTTGCTATTATATTAAATTGGTGAACGTGAAACTATATACGAAAAATCCTGTTTTAAAATTTTATCGAGCACTTTGTTCCAATGCATAACATTTGTGCTTTTAAATTCGTTTTTTATGTGACCTACTTCTTTATTTTCATAAACTCCTTTTCTAGGAAGAATTGCTTATATTTATTTTTAATTTTTTTATAATTATATTTTGGGTCAGTGCAATTAGATTTGTAACTGCTTTAAAAAGCATTTTGAGGAAATATATTACAAATTGAATATTACTCATTTTCTTTACATAATAAAGTTATTTATTAAACTGGTTTGTAAATTATTAAAATTATAACAGGTAGCAGTGTTTTTATTTTTAAATACAGACCTTTTAACAAAAATATGGCCCAAAACAAAATATAAATAAGTCAAAAAAATATAAGACACTCTTTGAACATTTAAGTAAAAATTTGTTTAGTATTATCTCACATTATTTAGTTTAATGTAGATACCACGCTTAATATATTTTATTTTCACTTTGAAATTTGATTAGATGTAACAATATAGTATAAACTATCTGTCGAGCAGATTCTGAGAAGTTTGATAACAAAGCCACGGTCCGAGAATTATATAACATATTAAATGATTATCCAAAGCACATACCAAACGGGCGACGATATTAACTCCTATGTTCACCACACTAGTGTAAATAATTTTCACGATCAAGTAAAATAGGTCTTTCCATTAGAAAGAATCGTTTAAAACAATTAAAAATCTATATATTTTTTGTAATGATTCATTTAAGACTAAGATTTTTTCACCTGTTGACATTGCTTAAAGCAAAAAGTTGCCGTGGTTTAATTATTTTAATTTTTATTTCGTCTTACACGTGATGACACAATATTTATCTAGTAGTACTTCATATATTCAAGATCTAATTATGGTTTCATCTCCTTCTTGTTTTTTTGGGATAGTTAGTATTTCCATAAAGATTTTTTATTGTAATCTTTTTATTTTTTTTCTCTGTCCTTCTAAATTCACTCTCGTCACAGACACTCACATCTCGTCTGCTCGTGATCACGGCTACTGTAAAGTAACCGAAACGTCGGGATAATGTAGTTTTTAAATTAATAAAAAATCACGTAGTAAGCCGAATTATTTTAGTTTCACATAACAATGCTCTGTATCTGAAAAATCTAGCTTAACTTGTACCTAACATTATAACTCTTATTAAGAAGGCTAATATAACCATATTTATATTTACCCCTATTTAGTTAATTTATAAGTATATTATTGAATAGTACGTATATAATAATATAAAATGTTTTTTAAAGATTGGAACCATTCTTCCAGTATCAAAAATTTCAAAGTTATGAATTGCATGTATATAAAATACAATTATCGTGATTGTTGTTAAATATTGAAAATTATTTGAATTACTTGATTAAAATAAGCTTTTTAAAAATATTTTTATTTTCAAAGTCGTACAGCATCATTATAGTTGAAAACTAATAATTACCCAATTATGAGTATATACACTAGAAGAAGTATACGATGACTTTTTAAAAACATTTTGAATTTATTGTTGGAAAACGATAGAATGTCACATGCTTTTACGAGTATTAATAATTGTTAAAATTTACACATTATTGCTAACTTTTTCATTTATTACGAATGCCATTAAAATCATTATCTTTTGACAACTAGTAAGTAAAGAGTCAATAACAGGGTCATTCACACCAGTTTGCATCCTAATCCTGATAACAGATGAATACCTGATGGAGGGAAATATAGAGAGTAAGCTCACTACAGAGGTTACGATCGTTTAAAAGCGTTATTTAACTGAAAATGGCATTTCGATGGGATTAAAAGAAAAAATTCTTTGTGTAGTTTTCCATATTATTGAGTTTAGTTTTAATTTTTTTTTTGGATCAATTAGTTCGCTTAGTAACTTTCTCTCTTATCACACATAGTCCCATTGATACACCTTAGATATAAAATAAATATATGTGCTATAATAAAAAAATATACCTTACCTTTTTTTAACATTCTACAGGCTCATTAATGCCGAACAGTAAACTTTGTCAAACAACTAAATTTTTGATTTAGCATGAGTGATTTCTTTGTAATATGATTCAATTGTAATAAAACCTTTAAATGATAAAAAAAAACTGCGCTTACTAATACCTAAATAGCAAATGTAAACTTAACTTCTCAAACTAATACTCTCTTATCTATAATGTTCTGTTTCAGAATGCACACTGCTTCGGAGAATTTTCAATAAATTCAGAAATGAGTCAGTGATGCTTAGCGGAGGCCGAACTGGAACATTTCAAGCATGCTCCAGTATCAATATTCACCAACCATTTGCTCATACCTGCTCACAAGTATTGCGTCATAACACGTCAAACAATTTCTTATCGACTATTATTAGAAATTATTAACAGAATAGCTTAAATTTTTATGTTTTCTCTTACAATCGGTCTTTTAAACTATATCTTAGTAATGACTAATTGAAAAAAAGTTTACCAGAGCGGATACCAAGTGTTTTTATAGCTTTATTTCTAGATGTTCCCAAGGTTAAAATTACTTTTAAGCAATCATGATCATATGCCACCCAAAAAGATGTGTAAACGTGAAAATTTTAGAAATCATGGATAATGTTTTTTTTATGATTATAATAATTCAGATTTTTTTCAATGCTTGTAAGGATTTTGTTGAATAATTCATAACAATGGGTAAGGCTGATAATATAATATGTAAAGATTGTTTTTTACATCTTTAGACATAAATAAGAGATACGCATTTGTAAAAAATATACATATATATATATATACATTACCAGCAAAAATTTTAACTTTGTAATTTAATGTAAATTTATTATTGCGTTTATTAATTGTAAAATTTTATTTTGTGTAAAATAGACCTCTTTGTGAACAAAGCTGTAGTCAAGGATCAACTTACCCCATTATTTAAGTAACCGATTTCCCAACATTAAGTGTTTTGTAATTTTAATTATTTGTTAGTAAAGAGACAATTATTTTGTTAAATTTTAAGATAAGTTAAGTAATAACAAATACAAATAAATGTAGTAATTGCACCAGCTACGACAAAATTTCAGCTTTGAATAATTCAAAACTGGAAAGATTGGAATTAAATAATTTCTTACTTGTTCGACATCTGGCTATTAAGAAAAACTTTCAAAATATTCCATTTTGTCAATAGTTTAAAAATATTGTTGTAAGAACAAAAACCCAAGGCATATAAAAAAAATTTCAATCCCAAAGAGATCATAAATTACTAGTTAAGAAACAATGATTGCAAAGAATTACGTAAGATTTTATTGTATTTTCCGAATAGGCTACTTAAGAAATTAAGAAATTACAAAAAATAAAATTATTTTTAAATAAAAAAATAATTGTAAATATTTTTCTTGATTTTAAGTGTAAGTATAAAGTAGATATATGGACTGGAGGAGCTGATTCAAGGTGGGAAGACTTTTCTTACTTGCATCTTTTATGAGAAAAGTAGAGTTCAGGAGTCTGAAATTGACAAAAATTTGGGTATAAAGAAAGAAATACAACACGACGACGACAGCTATCCGAAAACCATAGTATATATAAGAAGAATTGATTTTCCTCTTTTTTAATTTTTCCCCAATTTGGCTATTTCCTTCAATTTAATCCTATTATAAAAACTAGATTTGCTGGACGTGGAATTACCAAGCGGATCAAAACTTTCAAGGGTCTTCGCAAATTTGGAAACAGACATAGCAAAAAAATCCGACAAATTGAGAACGTCCTCTTTTGAAGTCGGTTAACAACAAAATTGTAAAATCTGTCGTCCGATAACGAAGGTACACTTTAAGTAATGCCATCACTTAATATGCATTATGTATGCCTACACATTAAATATTTTCCTCAATATTCTCAGTATTTCATAATCAGGTTTAGTTGTAATCATCATGGGACTATCTGGGACGCATCAGGCAGTTCAAAGTTCTTAGGTAACCAACAGAAAAAGAAACGCATAAGAATTGAAAACCCCTCTATTTTGAAAGCGATTGACTTTATACTCGCGAATATCGGTGCTTATATTATCGTTTAATTGTGAGTAAACTTAAAAGAATGATTAAAAAATTTACTTATGAACTGTCATGTCTACTGTTTCAAAAAGATTTTTGATCTTCTATTCGCAGACTCAAATACCAACATATATATATTTAAATTACTTGATGTCAACTGCATAAAAATATAATTGAAAATATATTCCTCTTATTTGTTAAGTCTAAAAAAGTGAGTCTACATTTTAATATATAAGTTGAAAGAATTTTTAATCATGTCAATGCATTCTAAACTATATAAAACGTTTATTTTAGATCTTTCGTTGATTATTAAATATGATATTATTTGTTTCGTATCAATATCTGGAATCCATTTTTAGTCAAGCGACCATCTTTCTGCCTTTTACCAGCAGTTTAAGTACCTCTCTGTACAGGTGGCACCACTTTCTTTATATAGAGACTTATATAAAAAACCAATCTCATGGATACTCTTCATTATAGCGTTGTTTTTCGCGCCTTTTACAAGTCAGCAAGTGAAAGTGAAGTTTAACGCGAAATTACTTTACAAGTGTTTTAAGTGTATGTGTAAACTCTCGGTTAATAAAATTAAAAATCAAAGTGTTGAAGAAATATCTACTTCTTGGAAACGGAGACGGTCATCATCAACAAGTGATAATGTGTCATCGTTAAGACCATTCTCTGAATAATTTCATCGCGATGTAATTTATAAAATACCCCCAAGTTCAGAATATCTTTTTAATAGTAAAGCTATTCATGATACCTTCAGAAAATGGAAGGGGTGAATAAATTATATGAAAACTCAAACTATGAGTAAAAACAAAAGTCTAAACATATATTATATCAAAATCCGAAAGCCTCTTCTAGTAAACAACCTTATGATACCTTTTGTCGTCAAAACCTTTGGTCCTCATACCTTTTCATGTCAAATAGTCATGCGATATTACAGAACCAAAATCACTTCTGATATGTCATCGAAAATGAAAAGCATTATAAAAACAGGAGAGATCGAACGTGCGGAGCCAACTCTCAGCTTCCTTTCAAGGTTTTTTTTAATGCCCAAACCCAACAGGGAGTTTCGCCCTATCTTCAATCTCAAACGACTGAAGATGTTGGTGAAAATAAAATCCTTTTGCCTTTTCAATCTTTTTTGAGTGCCAACCTTTCTGTCGCTCAAAAATTGGATGGTAAAACTAGATATCAGACAGGCCTATTTTCTCCTTCCCCTATTAAAACTACATCGACGGTTCTTAAGGCTCAATTAAAGCATCAACACCAGCTACTACAAATGACCTGTTAACCTTTCGGCGTTGCATCGGCTGCAAGAACGTTCGCATCGGTAACCAGTTGGATAGCAGAATTGTTGAAAATTCACGGCATCAGAAGCGTAGTATATCTCGACGATTTTTTGTTTGTGAACCAGTCCAAATCTTCTTTACAGGACGATATAGCATGGGCGCTAAAGATGATGAGGACCCTAGGCTGGATGATAAATTTTCAGAAATCGGTCTTTACCCCGACACATTGCATCGAGTATCTCGGAATAACGTGGGACACAAAACGAAACAGAAAGTCCCTGTCGGGCCAGAAATGGTTATCGCTACGCAAGGCACTGTATCTGCTCAAACAGAGTAAATGGTCTCTCCGACAATACCAATCTATTATGGGGAGACTCAACTTAGCGAGTATTGTAACTCGCAGAGGTCGGCTTCACTGTCGAACACTGCAGTACTACAGTTGACAGTTGCCGAAAACTCATCCGCATCGCCACGTGAGTATTCCCCAACCAGTACAGTCGGAATTGGAATGGTGGCTTAAAGAAATAGGAGAGTCAATGCCGATTCCATTACCTCAATTGACCAACCTTTTGACTACAAATGCATCCAACACAAGCTGGGATGCACAGCTCAACGAAATCAACATATCGGGATAATTATGATGATTACAATATAATTATGATGATGATCTTTAAAACAATTATGGCATATGAACAAAAAAAAGAAATGTTTGCTGTCCTAGCAGCTATTCAACTCGAACAGAATCGCTTACAAAATTCACAAATGCTAATTCAAATTGGCAACCGGACCGTTGTATCATACATAAACAAGAAAGGAGGTACTCGGTTTCTGAATCTTCTAGAACAATCTCTGCGGCTTCTATCGGTTCTAGACAAAGTGAACGTACCTCTAATAGCACAATATATACTGGGCAGATACAATGTAGAAGTCGATTGTAGCATGGATGAGATGGAATAAGTGGTGTGATTTAAATTCAGTAGATCATGAATTTCCGAACGGAAGTCAAGTAGGTACCTAGCTCATTTCATAGCTTCATTGTGGTATAGGTCTGGCATATAGAACTTCTGGTCGCAGAATTTATCATCTCACGCTCTTGCGAATTGATTATAAGAGTTTATAATATGAGGAAGATGATTTGATCTTTTGGCCAGCTTTTAGTTCCAAAACCGACAATGCAAACCATAGGCAATCCGGATGGAGATTAGTATCGCATCCCATTCAAAACTTGAACACGAATTTTTGGATTAAAAGAGTATTGTCTCTGAGTTTGGATCGATGAAAATATTTAAATCACTTATTTATTACACCGAGAGGTGTGTTAAAACCAGCTCCGAGAACAATGATTGGTGGATGGGTAAAATCATTTTTAAAAGATGTTGATATCAAAGCGTCACCAGGCTCAGTAAGATCAGCCGTGGCTTCCCTTAATTTTATTGAAAACTTTGCTATAGATCAAATACTAGCAACTAGTAATTGGAAAATGATTCACACGTTTCAAAATGACTACCAGAAGGAATTAATTGATTATAATTCACGTAATTCGAACTGATCATCTATGTCTTTACTCATTACTTCAACCCAGTTCATTAAAGTATGATTTGATCTAATGTTAATTAAATTTAATCAATAGAAAAAATAAATAATCATAAACGTTTTATTTATTATTTTCACCTTAATCTACTACACATTATAGCGTCAACAATTTATATAAAACACCAGAAGATAACAAAGATATCGCTCAAGATGGATTCCGGATATTCCTACGAAACAAATAATAGAAAATTTTACCTTAAATTAAAACTTATCCATTATTTTTTCATCAATAGCCGGGATCCAGGTAAAATCTACCTGGTGCATCATCAGTCTTATAATGAAGAATATCCATGAGTTGGGTGTTTTATACAAGTCTCAATATAAAGAAAGTGGCGCCACCTGTACCGAGAGGTACTAAAACTGCTGGAAAAAGGCCGAAAGGTGGTCGCTTGACTCAAGATGGATTCCGGATATTGATGAAAAAATAATAGGAAAGTTTTAATTTAAGGTAAAAGTCTCTATTATAAACCTTAATAATAATAATTTTTGTATGAGGTTTATGGGCGAGATATTTTAATCACGTAAAAGGTAACAAGTGATCAAGTAAAGAGATCGAGATGAAGAAAAGTAGTAAATCGTCAAAATCTCATTTGTACATTTTGAACCGCTCTGCATTCAACGGTTAGCGTTAAAATCGTAGGTACATCAGACTTTAGAGGAGATCGATTTTTGTTTCATAACCACTTTTTTATTCACCAAACAGGCTTTGTACAGGAAATTAAAAATTTAAACAAAATAAAGGATAATAATACAGGTTTTTGCACCAAAGCTCATTGATGAATCATTGTACATGCATCGTAATTTTAAGCCACTTAGAGACGGAAGTAATATTAATAGTTTTAATAAATGGAAATCGGTTTTTAAAATCTATTGAAATCGATGATGACAAAGGCACTGTTACAGAATCCATAATAGCTGTTAAAGTACCTACAATAAATGGTGTATTACTAATATATTTTTATTTTCTTATGAGAAATTAAACCTAAGTGTTTATAAAAGTCTCAGCATAGTTATTACTTCGGATTATGTGGGTATTTTTGTTTTTAAAACTTAGTATAATATAAAAACTCAGAAATGACAACGAAATATATTAAATTTTTAGAAATACAATAACCATATTTATTATCAATTAACATTAAAAGAGAATACCAATTAAAGTTAGAGGTATAATAACTTAATGAAATATGCTTATATAAATGCCTTGCAATATTTTCTATTCCGGCTTTAAAGATTGTCACAATTTTATGAGTAATTATATAAAATAATATACATTTTAAAAGATGAACTTAAAATTTATTCTTAATGGAACAATCTTTTGTTTGACAAAAGCAAAGTAAAAATTCACAATATTTTATTTAGAAAAGAGAAAAAAAATAAAATATTATAATTAAAAATTATATTATATTGGTTCGATCATTCTTGAATTGGTTCAAACAATTTCTTTTTCAAAAAATTGAAATTATGATTCTCAAGGAGCATTTCCGAAGTAATTTTTCTATATTTAATTATTAAAAATACATTACTGACAATTAGTTTCAGAGGTATTTTAATATGCAAACTGCAAGATAATTTGATGTAAAATATTCGAAAATGAACCTTTATTTTGGTTTGTTGTTTGAAAAAATAGAAACACATTTTTCCTTTATATATTTATTATAACAAACATTGATGTATGTTTTTGAATACAATTATCTTACTTCTATGTGAATATGCTGTAACACATCTATAAATATATAGATAGGGTGTAAGTTTACAATGAGTGTTCTTCCATGGATACGATTCGAATTACATCGAAAGCACATGTCACAAGAGTATTTAGAAAAAAAAGATTAAGAAAAGTTTTTTTTTTGTTAAGGACAGATTTACCACCACTTTTAATCAATCTTGTGATGAATTTAATTTTTTTCAGTTTATTTTCATAACGTCCACTTTCAAGTATATTTCCAAAAACAATTTTTTGATTAATTAATATTGAACTACTTAGTGAGTTCAAGTGCTCTGAGATGTAACTCGAAGTGTTTACAAATTTTTGCAATCATTTACTATTAGACTTTGTAGACATAATAAAATTTAAAGCAAAGTATTCGAAAATACTATATCATTACGCTGCTGTTAATCTTTAATAGAATAAAAGTAGAAATTTTGGGCTGTACTTTTTGAAATTGCTTTTGTAAAACTTTTTGATAAAAGAGAAGATTATGTATTAGTTATTGTAATACAATAAATTCCAGTAGTAGGTCTTAGTAAAAGGTGTCATTTTAATTTTTGTCACCTGTGACTTACAATAAATAATACCGTTGCAGAAAAGGCTATGCATGGTTGAACATGATTTTTTTTAGATATCTAACAAAGTGTCCTCGTGTGCTTTTTTATTAAAAAAAACAGTGAACTAAATTCAAAGAATCTTATTGGCAATTATTTATCTTTTTATGTGTAATATTTTTATTAAATCGCTAACAGCGGTTTATCCTATACAGCAAAATTTGTCACTTGAAGGGAATCAAAAGTTAATGGTTGTTATTTTGCTACTTATTATTGTTTTTTATAGAAAATATTTCTGAAATTATAGTAATAGTGACAAAATAAATAATATTGAGATAATTTAGGGGCATACATTACGTACAATTTTAAAATAAACTACATATTTTTTCTTAGTCTGAATATATCCCTTGTTTTAAATTTAATTTTACTGAAAACGTGTTGCTATACTATGGTATTAAGCATAACGCTATCTAAGATATATTTTTCAAGTTCGCTTTGGTTAAGTATTTTAAATTTAAATGTAAATTCAAAGTAATTGTTACCAGAAGGTACCTTGATGTTTCTGGACCTCTATTTTCTAACTTTAAACTGCATTGAGAACTTTTAGAGGTATCACGTGAAAGTCATCGCGCGGCCAAAGTCTGCTACGTAGATAGGCTCTAATACCACGTTTAAAAGTGTATCGTAGCGTAACATGAATCCGTGTGTTTTCTGCAGTACTGAACTCCTGCAGACTGAATATCCGAAGATAATCTCATATACATACATTGCTTCTCCCCTACTCTAACAATAGTTAACATATTAAAATATAGTATGTCTTAAACCTAAACTAATCAATGAAACACGATTATGTAAATCAGTCATTTGAAGAATAATGTTAAACTTAGTAATAGAGTATTTTTATCTATCTATAATAACTGAGTAAATATAGGATGGGCTTCCAGATGTATTTCTTAACAATTGAACAATATTGAATGATTTTTTAGAACAATAGCTCTCAGTGATTCGCGCCTCAAAAGTGCGGCCGCCACATTTTAATTCAAACCTGTTAATTAAAATTTTGTGGTATCTTTTAGATGTGGATTACGATAAAAAAAATATTTTTTGATAGGCCAATTACATATTTCATTATTGATAAAAAAAACGCATCATTTTCGATTATGTAATACTTTTCAGCCTTTTGTGACGGACGGATGCGACCGCACATTTTCCCAATTTAATACCTACCCATAATGTTGATAATTACTTTAGTTTACCTTCTAAACTTCTCTAAATTTTATTTTCAATTTTGGCACTTTTACTTTTGACCGATCACAGAGTCGATTTTAATGCCACACTGGCAATCATATTTTATTAAATTCCTGCGATTATCTACAATATTAATCGTACCTTACGTATTTCATTTAAGATTCAAACAATCTTATTTCCTTTTCACACACAATTATACATCTGCAAAGCCACTAAATAAATTTCTTAGTAAATAATATCCAAAATTAACTTCAATGTGATCATTGTCTTAGTTAATTGATAAATAACAACTCTCTAAGTATTCTTTGGTAACAATACAGTTCTACAGGTATTCGTTTTAAACTGTTAGACAAAAGCTTTTCAGGACGGAAGCTTAATAATAAATTATGAGCGTTTTAATGTGATATTTATAACAAAAATCAAAAACGGAAACATTTAGGGTAGAAATAAAAGTGTCTGCCTTGAAAGCAACTATTCAATTTGAATTTCTTGATATGAGAGTTTCTAGTATAGTGCCTTTGGCGATTTCTTAATATCTATTTATACTTAATACACAACATCTAAAAAGATTCCCTATATACGATAAAAATAGAAAAGGTTTATTTAAAATTGCTAATAAGCAAAAAAATACAACAGCATGACTTAATAAAGAGCCTAACAATGAAATTGATATTTGTAGGTGTAAATTTAGTGTGAAATTCGAATAGATTAACAAATTGCAATACACGATTTCGCTTTAGCTTTATTTTTTATTATAATTCTATTTGACATAGACAACAATTGGTCTATTTATGACGCCAAAGAAATGAAGATATGATATGCTACTTTCATTTAACAGTGATAAAATCCAAGGGATGAAAATGATTCGCTTCTTTAAGAAAGAATTCGTACATCTTCGACAATATAATAAAAGTATAAAAACAAACCTAATAGGCATACAAATATTCACTAAACTTTGACCTTGTTTTAACAAAGTCAAAAGCAATGCAACTCCATGATTTACTTATGGGCTTATTAGATTCAATTAGTCCAAATTAGGATTAGTAATCATACTAATTCAATGTCACCTTGTAGATTTATTTATTTATACATAATTTTAATTTAATATCTTTATTAGCATTTAGGTACTTATGAACTAACATCAACTGTAAGTATTGTGAATTACAATAAAAGATTTAATGCGAACGCATAAAAGGGTCTAGATTTTAGACTTATTGGCAACATTTTCTATAACCTATAATCAGGGAATTGGGTCTGTTTGGAGATTTAATATTAAAGGTTTTATAATTTGCAAGTTAAAGATACGAAGCCGTTCCTATATTATAATATACGAGTATACCTATAGGTACAGTTAAGTGTTTTCAGACCTAACATATATTATCTAAGTAAGACCAATAGATGTTAGTTAATTTCTAAAAACTCCAATATTAGTTACGTTTAACACTAACCCGTACGCTTAGCTCAAGTTTTCATCGTCACACTAACTACGGAGTATTTCCAATTTTTCATTAATAAACCTGCATTAGTGATAACGTGCAGAAGATTTATGAATAAACTACAGGATACGCTACGTATGTGTACACTGCCATGTAAACTTGAATTAAGGGTTATTGAATAATAAATTTTCTACCTAAACGACTACATTTCTATTAACCCTTTAAGTATTCTGTTACTTTATGTGAGATCTTTTTTTAATTATTAATAAGTAGTATATGTATACTAGAACATTTTGTATTGAGATAATGTTCACATGTAACACAGTTATTTATGTTTATAATGTGCGACTTAGCGTTTTTTATTTTAATATTATACAAGAATTGAAATTTATAATGTGAAAACTTAATAAGGAAAGTTTAGACTTTACCTGTTACATCCAGGTTTATAATAAAATGATTTAAGCAAATGAATAATAATTTATAACTGATATAAGATGATGATTTATGCATGCAGTTCCTTAAGTATTGATATAAATTATAAATTCGCAATTTACATATTTAAAGTACTACCTAAATATTTCTAATCGAAGTTACCCCTAAACACATAATTTTAAGAGACCCTGACGACATCTACTTGGTAGGATCCGATAGTAATTGGGATTTAAAGTATACTATTAATTAACACTAAAAGAGTAATTAAAATTTTACAGTTATATTCAAATAATCCTCCTCGTCAATAATTTTTGTATCATATTATATAATATGTAATATAATCACTTGTAAATTATATAATATATGTATATACATACCATCTACGTTGATGAATTGTTATGATTTTTATCATATAATGATTAGTTGGGACAAAATTAACAAAATTACATTCTTTTAACAATCGGTTAAATTATTTGAATTTTCCTTTTTTGTTAAGTATATATAAATTTAAGATTTTTTATTTAAATAATATATTTTGTAAATTGCCCATGTATATTTCATTAAGGTCAATTTAAAAAAATATTTTATAAAATATGGTTGGGAATTTAAATAAAGTTTACCATTTTTCAGACATTTTAAAATAATTACAATAATCATAAAAATCAATAACATTTTCACTCAAAAGTACTAGAGACTAAGAATAACAAGAGTTAACTTTTTTTTTATTTTCAGTGAAACGTTAAGATCAAACACTTTCTCATTAGTTATTCTCAATATAAATAAAGAATTTTGGAAATTTGCCTTGTTGCTTTGATTTGGTAATTATTTTGTTTTGTAGTTTCAAACTCATATCAACTTTTTGTTTATCAGCATTCCGCGTAGCAATAAATTTCATAGTTGTTGCTTATTTAATGGTACCTTTGGTTTTTTTAATCATGATAATTTAAGTTTGATTTAAAGAAAATTTCATATTTTATGGACTATTTCATATTACATGGTTAGCGTCAGTTAAAGATAAAAATAAGTATTTGTAAATAGCAACAACCATGGAGTATTTAATTACCACTTTATAGCTGGTAAAGATCCACATTGCTCGACATGATCTGTCGAGAGCGGGACGCACGAAGTGTGCAGTCCCGAGACGAAGATCAGACTTGTGTAAAACTGCCGTGTAAAGCAGTCTCCTCCTGAACACCAGACTGACCAGAAGCGTAGTACTGTTGGAAAAAGAAGTATGATGACAAAAAAAAAACACTTGCGTTATTTGTCTCAAGATTAAAAGATTTCATGATAAAGGGTAAATTTTAACGAAGTGGTCTAATTTTAATTTTTAGGTACCAACTCACTCGATAAATAACACTATATATTGCACTTGAAATATGCACATTTGTTCCTATTAATTGAATGTTTGCAAACATTTATATCGTTTTTAATTTTAATTTTATACTATCATATAAAGGAAGTACGAATAAATTTTGAGCAAAAAGTTTTAATATAGAATCATAAAGCACATTTCTAGTTCTAGTTGAAAGTTTTCATAGCATAAATTTGTGTTTGATGTCATGCTTCCAACTTTATGATTGCTGTTAAATTACTATTTTAAAAGTATATTTTAAGTTCATTTATATGACACATTACACAATATTTTCCAATAAATTTACATATTTTGTATGTTAATATAGTCAGGCTATGTTTAAATTCTTTTTTGAAGAGGTTTAAATTACTAAGGTTCATTTCTTTTTATGTGCCGTAGGCATCCATCGAGCGAACGGTCCCTAGAATGTCAGATAGTTATTATCGACTAATAATATCAAACACGAAGTGCATAATACTCCCGTGTTAGTAGGCATGGTTTCCGAATATTATCTGTTTGTTAACAACGGTCTTGATGTTCCAATCAAAAAGACTGGTAATCCAACTACTCTTTACCTGGATTGGTATGTAGAATGGTAGCTTATATAGAACGATAGTAGAAGTTTGTGTGAGGCCTAATATAGGGCCCTTATTAATAATTCGTTCCATATTTGGTTATTGGATTATGTTCCATCACCATAGGATGGTCCTTGGATCTGGTTTAGGCACGATTCTTGGAAATAGGGTGGACATTAGATAACACGAAAGCGGAACTATTTCTATGGTATAAGAGAGCAACACACCGATGTGTTAACGCCAAAGTCCACTCTAAGAATTGTAGGGGGAACTCAGTATTCTTTAACAAAAGAGAGAGAGGGGGATTTTATTCCCACTAATGAACTGTCGTGAGACTTCATGTCTCGAGAGTTTAAGTCACTATGCATGAGTTAAATTCAACGCATAGAAAGAATAAAGAAGTTCAACTCTCTGGTTGTAATGAGGGCTTGCAGAACGTTCTTTCCACAGCTTTAGCAAGAGTCTAAAAAGAATGGGTTCTCGGAGGACAGAAGGGGAAGACTCGAAAGAAAATTTGAGGGACAACTGGTAAAAGTCTGGGTGTTCAATCAGTGGACGGTCCAGCAAATAGGGATTACAGTCATTAACATCAGTGCTTTTGATAGTTTCCCTGTTACACCATAAGCTAATAAAAAGTGACAAACAGCTTTTTGAAATGGTTGTCAAGGTTGTCAAAGAATACAGGCAAATTCCAGTCCGCTTCAGAAAGACTGTATTTGGGAGGGTTTATTAGATATTTGGGTATCCCTGAAAAACAATAAGGTTGGTTCCGATGTCTCCAGATGGCGATGGCAGATTTTTAGGAACTAAGAAAAATTATGAAAAAGAAACGGGTTTATGGTTTTATATGATCTCTCTCGACCCTATGAAAATTAAATAAGCTCAACCATTAAGGACGAGTTCAAATTGATAAATGACACTGGGCCCCCACAAATATTCACCTTTACGGAAAAGAAAGGATATGGATAAAAGAAGACCAATAGGCTTGGGTTATACGAAAATATTATAAATTACAATTATGTGCTATAAAACAATAGTCTTCGTATTACGTGTTTGTTGGATATTAAGTATCGATGTTAAGAGAAGAATATGACAACGAAAAATTCATTTCAATTTGTAACTATAAGATCTTACTATGTGTTTTCTTTTTTTGGAGAGATTACGGATACTGTCTATATTTTTTTGGAAGTAACATCTAATTCCCTTTTTTTTTGAAACATTTTGGTTCAAAAATATTTTTTAACATCTACTACGTGTTATTATAATAAAATATGAGATACATTTTTTCACCTAATAAGTTACTTACTCCAGCAAAGCCCCCACCATTCCAATCCATTTGATCTGTTTCCTCTCGTTGTTCACGTGGTGGTGTTGTTTGGGTCAGATGTGTATTCCGAGATGCATTGTCTCTTAGCGCCTTCCTCAAAGAAATATTTGCTCGAACAGCTTCAGAACGTCCATGTTGAATGAATTCCAATAAAGCTATAGTTAGGGCCACGCCCAACCCTGCGACTAAGATATAAAAGAGTCCAGCAAATTGATTCAAGCTCAGTGATGTGCCGTGAACCTAGAAATGAAAGCGATTACTAAGTTGCCGCACTTAAATATATACTTTATTAATGTTTACTACCTCATGATCAACAGCACATTTTGTATCAATGAACCATTTTCGTACAAGCGCTTGTAGCTCGCCACTATCTCGTAAAGCTTGAAGAGCGAGATTAACACCATCCCTAAAAAGAAAGCCTTAAACTCAAACCCAAATAGAGGAATCGCCCAAAACAGGATTATAACGCACAGCATATTCGCAAAAGGCTGGTTAAAAACAAATAAAATATTAGAAGTCGCTATATTCGCAAATGCCTGAAAAATGAAACATCCTTACCGTAATTTAGATCCTTTTGGAAAAGCTACAGCGAAATCCTTTATTCCAGATTGTGTAACGGACACCAACATTTCACATGGTTTCTTCTTTTCTTCACCCAAAAAAGATTGAGTTGATAAAAATCCCATCCATGTATCATCAGGTTCTTCAATATATTTAGGTACTTGATCCTGAAAGGAAGAATATTAAAAAATAGTTCTTATATGAGTACTTTGAATACATCTATACAAACCTCGGGGCAGTTAGTAACTTTACTGTAAGCATGAAGGGGTTCATTAATACGCGTTATTGTCAAATATGAAGCCATGTTTGCTGTGTACGTGGAAACCACAATAAGAGCGAAGAAGCACCATACAGAACCAACAATTCTTCCAGAAATCGACCTATAAAAGAGAGTTCATTTTAGGTTAACCCTAAATTATATTAGCAATAAGTTATACGTTTATGTATCTAACTCCATCTAACCTCTTCTGAAACAGGTGGATCGATTCTCATGAAAATTTGTTATAGCGTATTTTTTTACATCCTCCTAAATTTTAAGGGTAGCCAACCTCTTAATTTTTTTTGACGTTGCATTTAAAAACACACCCAACATAAAATTTTCAACCATTACAATCATATCTAAAAATGAATGGCTTAATTTTTGGTATTACTAAGATCAAAAATTGAGCGCCTGAGCCAACGTCGTTAATTCTTTTTTTAAATATTCTTCTAAATTCGAAGAAGGTGTTTACGGATAAAAATATTATATATAAATTCTAAAACCAACACCAATATTCCCATATTAACGACGTTGGTATTATGTTATGTAAGTGCACATATATTGAAAATGAAAAGAACATGGCCGGGGCAACAAAATTGTATGGATAAAATATTATACAAGTGACGTCGCTGATTCTGAGTAAAAAATACGTGGCCGCAAGGACCATAAGATGCCGGATACCACACGAAAAATGGAATGGTACAGCGGACATAACGTCGGTTTAATCATATAGTTTTAGGTATACCTTATAAGTTTTAGCCATGTCATTTTTATTATTAATTATGTTCAATTAAGTCTCGTAATTTTCCTGAAACATCTGGCTGGCCGTGAAACGCAATCTTTTTTATATTCGATTATTAATAGAATTTAGGTGCCATATAATGTTTATTTTTAGACATAATATATATCTTGACTTATTATTCGTTTTTTATCTTTCTAGTTGACCCGGCATCACGAATAACGGAATAAGCATTGAAAAAATAATTAAAGATACAACTCTACCAATGCGGTACGGAGTTCACCGGGTCTGCTTTACATTTCTAATTTTTAAATAGACGCGGACGAAGTTGCAAACAAAAACTAGTATATTCATATAACTCACCTCGGTGCGATATCGCTGCCTTGTTGCATAAAAGAACCGAGAGAGAACCACATAGAATTCCATAAATTAAATTCATTTACAACCGTGGTCTGAAACATTCAAAATCGAAAATTGTTTTTTCATTAATATAGAATATAGTTATTTAAGTTATTTATTCACTTTTAAATAAATACTGATAAAAGTAAATACTGTTTGCTAAAATTATTTTATAAATATTATTTATTGATTTGGTTTATCTTAAGAGTACGGAAAAGAATATATGAAATACCTTAGTTGTTGCAACCTCGTTGTTTTCAGTTGTATGAGAATCCGTAAAAGACATGACACGCCATTCGTTAGGAGAAAATCTTGAAACAAGAAAGAGGCAAAAGCTAACACCAAAAAAACTTCCTATGATGCAGAGCTAAAACATAAAAAATATTATTCAAATATCTATTGGATATTAAAAAGATACAATTAAAAACAACAAAATTAAAATATCAATCACAAACAAAATGTAAGAGTAACCAAAAAGTAATTTAATAAATAAACTTATAATTACCCATATCTCTTTTGAGAGCGGTTGAAAAAAACTAAAAACGGTACCCAAATGTGTATTGCTCTTAGACTTGACATCAAACGACAAAAATGGTTTGCTGAAATCAATGACCCCTTCGCGTTCCAATGTAACAGTTAACGGTGCAATAACTAAATCTGCTTCCTAAATATAAAAAATAATTTATAATCAGTAAGGAAATGATTCACAGAATATTTCAGGCTTAGATAATGTTTAATAATTTAACTTAAAATGTATTTTCAAATAAATAAGACATCAATAAATATACATACCACACAATAACCCAATAGCGTTAAAACATCTTACATGAATATATTACGTAGGTTTTGATCGATTGACGAATGCGTACTCGCTCTTATGGAAATTGTGATATCAAGTGACACACATCTTAGGCCTTGAGCATAATATTTTACGTTAGATTTGTAACTACACATCAAACGTTTAATAATGGCATAATTATTCCAAAGCCAGGAAATTATTTTGGTAATTATTATAAAGTTTTTATGTACTCAAATTTTAATTTCACAAATGTCATGAAAAATAATGTACATTAATTATATTCTATTAAAATTAATGTAGATGACTTGTTTACTAACACCTATCATATTAAGCTTATAAAAACAATAATTACTAACATAAGATGAACAATTATATCAGTTGCAGGATTTTTAGTTGCTGGAAGCAAAATAACATACAAACAGGATTCCTTTAAAGACTTAAATCGCAGAATTAGGTTATTCTGTTTTGCATTTCAAAACTCTAATGCATTTAAAGTATCATGTCTTATGTATGTT
Organism: Danaus eresimus; assembly: GCA_018231745.1. Lineage (NCBI taxonomy): Eukaryota > Metazoa > Arthropoda > Insecta > Lepidoptera > Nymphalidae > Danaus > Danaus eresimus. The sequence continues at coordinate 21,561 of DVQP01000301.1, forward strand.
ATCACACAGACCTTGAAGGTTTATTATTTAGAATAAGTTTACAAAGATTCAAGTCTCAACGTATTATTATCAAAAGAAATTAATATACCAAATTGTATATTAATAATTTTCTTAGAACGCAGTTATTCAACTTTCTTAAAAAATATGATGTAATTTGGGGGACTTCGCTCGTCTATTTCTTCTTCAGTTAAACATACATCTATATTATTTTAAAAACTTATCACCTCTGACTCATCTCACCTCTATAGTATCTATGTAGTTCTAATTTACTGTATGCCTTAGATAGTGCAGATTGGCAATCCTTTTAAGTTTAAACCAAACTTTAAATAAAAAGGAATATTTTTTCTCTATTGAACGTGTAATCATCCAATTTATTTTAATATAATTAATTAACAGCGGGTATATATAATACATTAAATAAAAACAGAAATTATTTAAAAAGCATTTTTTATCTCACGTTCATATTTAAGCTTCTTACAAACGGAGTACTTCGTACTATGAATTTCTTAGGAGGTTTCAGTTACAAATACTATTGACACGATTTAAGTGACGTGTGCTTTGTGAAAGAGTAGACTTTTAAGCAGCACGATAGAAACTGCTGACGCAAACAGTCACTAGGGACGTCTATGCTGTCATTTAAATAAAAAAATAGAAAATATCGATGAAAAAGAATGAAAATTATAATATCCATGAATAGAAACAGTAAATAAAAATTTATAAAGGATTTTTTTGAAATAGACGATATTAATTTTTCATATGTTTTTAAAAAGGTATATATGAGATGATGTTCCAGGGTTTAACTCTCATTTATCGACATTTTTAACCTGACATCTCGATTACTTTGCAGCAATCTTTTAAGAGTGAAGAGAAACGAGTATCTGTCTGTCAAAGTAATTGAAATGTTGGTTAAGCTGTCAAAAAGCTGACGTAACATCGAATAAAAACGGAAATATTATTTCATTTCAAAAGGAATGAATAGTAATTAGTATAGAATATTTAGCTAATGTATAAGTAGATCCAAAGCATTTTAATAAAAGACATGTTTTATATAAAACATTTTGTCACTCGAATTAAGATATTTCAAATAGAAAATTTTAAAGCCAACATTAAAATAAAAAAGAATATAACATTCTGAATAGGTGTTATTATTTAAAAATTTTAGTAATATTTAAACGGCTTTCACACCTAATATATACAGTAAGACTTTTCCTAATACAATAAATAATATATATTTTTGTATTTGTATTTCCAAGTTCTAAATGAACATTTTTTTGGAAAATTGTAAGAATAGATTATGAGACACAAAAGTTTTGTATAGTTCTTATATATTGATATTATATCTGTCTGAACTGTATATGATTGCAGAAATTTTATTTACAAGCTTTTATTTAGTTACGTTTTTATGTGGTTATTTAAATAAAATAAAAAGTCCTTAGTGTATGTTAAATCAAATATTATGATTATTATTAAGTTTCACAACTTTAATAAATAGGTAATATAAGGTTAATAAAATTATTCATACCTTGCGCACAAGTTCTCCTACGAGACCGTCCCATCCAGAAGGAAGTTTTGTGTTGATAGCTCCATACTTGCTATCTTTAACCAGACGTATTTCAACTGAAAAAAAAATGCAGTCTGTACTACAGTTACAACAATATCTGAGTAATTGTGAGTAACATATCGGAGAGAACGTTAATTTCTGACCTAAATTTAATGTCCTTATTAGAACCAAAATATTGTCACATCACTAATATTATTTCAAATAAGCATAGTTGTATGAAAATAAATTGTAATATTTCGAATAATGAAACTGATTCTCATTTATTATGTATTTTAAAATCATTATTTTAGAATCGGCTACTTAAATCTATTTATTGAAAGCTCTATGTATATTCTCTATATATATTTGTTAAAATGTTGGTAATATTTATCAATTGCTATTCCAACTAAAGTGATATAATTTTTACAGCAGGTTTACATCTCTGATGTTTTGCTAATAAATTAACTAACGAAGTCGTATCGCAATATCAAATTTAAAAAGAAATAGGCTCTTAAAATATGAAGATAGCAATACTTATGTTGCAAGCAAAATCATGATTATATTTTAATATCGTTAAATTGTGAATAAGGGAAGTAGAATACAAACTAAGCAGAAATCTTTTTTATAAATAAGTATAAATATTTAATAATAATTGCTTTATTTATAATTATATAATTACTGTTTTGGTATATTTTGATTGATAAAAATCCAAACCTATTGTAGACTGAAAAACTTAGACGGAGTATGTAAAATTTTAGATTTGATATTAAAAGAGTTGAGGTTTTTCTTACTACTTACATTTGATTTCTAATTTATCTAGCACCAAGTACGCCAAATCAACGCAAAATCCAGTATATTTCGAAGATTGATCTGTGTATTCATTGTTTATGATTACGTACGGATCTTCAGCGATAGTGGCCATTATGTAGACTTTGTTTCGATCGTAAAATCCCAACTCCTTTAAACCTGGCAATTTTGTTTTTACTGGTATCAGACCTCTATCATCATACCACGTTCCAACCTGTGCAAAAAGATATTTATAAGAATCTTTTACTTTCTTTTAAAGGTCTTTATTAACATTATGTTTCTAAAATTAATGGCAACTACATTTCAAATCATATAAGACAGGTGTATGTAAATATTTGCAATATAAATATTGTTTGCAATGTAATATAACAATAATTTAAAATACAATACAATATTAAATTAGGCATTTTGTCTATACTGCTTCGAAGTTTCTTTATTTATATATTGTCGATGAAAAAAGATATTGTATACTAAATAACACGTTAAATTAAGTTTTGTTTAAAATAAAATAACCTCAAATCATAAGTTCACTCATGCAGTGAAATCCAGTTACCATGAGGTACATTGCGCGTGTCTATTTTTGAGTGCATCGCAGGTGTATAATTCTTATGACACATTTCATATATAATCATATAATAATAAAAATAATTCCAAACAATTTATATTTGTGTACAAGTTTAAATAGTTTCATCATTGAAAGCTGTTTTTGAAAAGGAGAAGAACGAAATCATAGAGAAAGTTGTTATTATGGTACCTTAACCATTTCCCGATTAACAGTCATCTCAATAAGTTGAAGGGTAAAGTTTCGCCGGTGACCAGTCTCAGTGAATCGTATGAGACCAGTAAGGCCATCAAGCTCCGTCTGCGGAACAACACAACTTCTTCAAGGTCCTTCATGAAAATAGCTTGATCCAATTGTAGTTGTAAAAATATTTGGCCTCGGTTGAGTAATAATGAGTATAGCCCGTGATGGTGAACTCAGAAAAAAATGCATGGATTTATATCCATATGTAACGAAATCTTAGAGCGTAATTATTGTGTAAATTGCAACTTTGGACATTTATCAAAGAATAATGCGTTAATATCGGACGTTAAAATTCAACTCCTATACGTGGTTGTGTCTGACATTACCAAATAATGCATAGAACAATTTGGTAACTTATTTACAGCATAATATTACTAAATAGCAGCTTATTATGTTTTGCCCCAAACAAAATAGTAAAAGCAACTACCGTTTACCTACCGTTTACCTACCTACCGTGTAATTACCGTTACTAATTAATAAAAAATGCTTAAATGAGCAAACTAGAATGTAGAAAATTATTTTTAACAAAATATATAAGGATAACGTGATTACAAAACAAAACTTTCTTTTGTACAAAATGTTTTTCGCTCATTCGCTTAAATTAATAGTATTTTGAATTTATGAGAATTGGTTAGATAGGAAAATCATTTCACTCATTGAGTCCATGAAGTCATTTCAGTTATATAAATTGTTTCAACATTCATGTTGCTGCAATTTATATCTTACTAAAATTAAAGATGTAATATGAATACTGAGAGTTTTAATGGAATATGATGTAAATCACAGTGTTCTATAAACAGTCATTCTCTTACTTTTCAGAATTACTACTTTAATGAAGTTGTTTGTATCTTCATTGTATACGAAATGAATTGTAATTTTTAAAATTATTTTTATTTCTTAGATAATTTTTTTTTTCTGATAGTA
>DVQP01000302.1:0-25624 GCA_018231745.1 Danaus eresimus
TATATATATATGGTGCAAAATTAAATGTATAATGTTGATATCTTCCATATACATTTTGTTTATAAAATCTTTAGAGTATAATTATAAACTATTTGAAGTGTATATTTCTTATTTAAGCTTAGCAGAATAGCATTACTTGTATGGAAGTATGGGTGTGAGGTCTCTATATAAAAAAATATTTTGACTCTTGCGAATTTTTCGAACGACTGCACCGATCCTAACGAGACAAAGTCAAAGCTAATAGGTAATGCCATAAGGAACAACTTTTCAAGATTTTCAATATGCTCTACAATTGAAGTTTTCAATTCGTCTGTATCTTTGTTACGCTATATACTTTGGTAAAACAAAAAATTTTTAGAACAGGCCCGTTAGAAACTATTTTATATATTTTTTTAAATTCAATCGTAGAAATCTTTGATAACCTAATGTAGTAAAATACATTAATTTGTCATTCGTTTTTGTGAATTGGAGGCAAATCTAATACTCGCGTTACACATGAAAATGTACCTGAGTGTGTACCATGAAAATGATTTATTACGGCTTCCATTGTGGCCTTACTCAACAATAAAGCTTTTTTTGGCTGAGGCGTGATGGACTTACTTGCCCTTAACTTAAAGTGCTGTGCGACTCATTATAGAGGAAGATAAGAGAGTTACCTATCAGCAGATACGGGCAACCCTAGGCATTGGTTTGAGTCGATTTAAAAAAAAATTACACGAACATTTAGGCGTCAGATTAGCTGTATTTAAAATCGTTACAGATGTTTAAAGCTACATTGCTACAAACCCGAAAGTAAAAGCTCAGTGGGGGTGTCTTTTCGAGAATCGGCCAACTAAGGTAAAGAAAGGAAGAAGGCCAGTAAAAAAGATGATTGCCTCATTTTTGGGGTGGAAAGGTGATTTCCCGACAATTATACTAGAAGATGGAAGGACAGTTACTGCAGACTGGTGTGTCAATTGCCGTTAGCAAGTTGTCTTGTAAAAAAAATTACAGCAACGTCCTCGATGCAGGACCCTCCTTCACCACAACAATACTTTAGCTCACTTCAAAAACAGACTGTTGAGCATTTGACTATTGCAGGTTTCGAGATAGTGAGTCATCCGCCAATCAGCTGTGACCTGGCGTCCTGAGGCTTTTATATATTCCCTAGAATTAAATATAAAATTTGACATATTCGCTTTACGAGCCTTGAAGACGTAGTGATGACGCACGAAAATGCCATGGAAGAGATCCCTAAAGACGAATGGGCCCTCTGCTTTTCACAGTGATTCCATCGAAAGCAACGATGTGTAAAGTAGAACGGAGATTACTTAGAAAATTAATAAAAGTATTTACAACTTTTTCAGTTTTCCAAATATCTTTAGTGTTACCTAGGCCACAGTTTTTAGGTTTGAAATTTAACATAAAAAATATAATAATCTCTAAACCTGACCGAATATTTAGAAATATTAAAAAAAATAACTAACTTGACATTTCAAGACATTAACTAGCCATTATAACGTTTTTTTGTATACAAGTACAAGAAATCTTAATTGTGACTTCGGTCGAGGCCGTTAAATTTTATATAATTTAAAAGTTAATCTCGGCTCGTGTCTCCTCCCATATATTGGCAGAATATACTGTGCAAGTCTTTGCAAGGATGAAGGCCATATTTTAAACAACCTACCAAGTACAAGAGATATACCAAAATGCCGCTTTCTCCTAGAAAATTTGTGTCCACTGTAACTAACTCAACTGTTAATAAAGGAGTGGAAGCGAGAGAAACGGAAATCGCAAATATTCGTTTGGGTATGACAACCGTTCTTTAAGCTTTTTTGTTTAAATGTCAAAATTATTTTAACAAAAATTATGTTGTAGACACGGACGTGATATGTTCAGACCGCGGAGCAACAGACAGTGGAGATTGGGCTGGGGAGCATTGGGGCCGGGCTAGTGCCCCTGAGGCCGCTAGGGGAGGAGGGGTAATGGCCGCCGGCGACGCACCGAGAGTTCCTCCTCCGCTCACATCGCCTTCCACTGACCAGTCAGCCTCTTACGTACAGGTAAGATTTCAAACAATTTTTATGACGCACAAACTACCTAATAATTTACAACTATGAATTATTATCTAGGAAAGAATTTCGTTTATAATTAGTACACTAACTTCATGGAATGTGCGAATTCAGTCAATATGTTCCAGTGTTTGTATATTAATTTGACAAATATATATGAAGGAATTTTTTTAGGTGGTAGTGCAGAAACAACGACGAGTTGGATCTCGTCATCCGGTTGCTTCCAGCCCCTTGCATACAGAGCCAGTGCGATCTGCTTTACCCGTGAGAAATTGTTTCTTTTGTTTGAAAATTATTAAACAGTAATAATTATCCTGTTTTCAAGTTCTGGCCACCTTAAGTAGAGTTAATCACATAACTACCTACACAGTGTAAGGTTTTGATGATAACTATTATAAAAAGATTTGTTTTCTGTCTAAATAGATTCCTAGTTTAGAAAATAAGACCTTACCCGCAACGGTTCTGCTTGCCTGTCCGGCTTTCGCAGCCCTTCATCAACACACGTAGGTTAAAAATTATGTGCTATAGTTTCTAACGTTATTTAATTAACACACAATTATACTATCAGTTATATTAACTTCTCTTATGACCATTTTCAGTTTGTTTTCCTTTTTATTTTTAAAAATCAACTTACCTAAGGTAAGCTGTGAACTATATTTTGTTTGTTATGAATGTAACTATAAGCTGGAACGGAGCGCGTGGGTTAGGTGACTCTGGTGGCCAGACCAATGACACTGCGATGAGGAAAGAAAGAACAGACGTGCAGGAACTCCTCGAGACTCCTGATGAGGTTGATTCACTCAAAGTTTTCTTTGATTTTGTTTAACTTCATGTTAAAAAAAGTTTCACAACCTTTTTAATAAAGGTGCAGAATATAAAGAAGCTTTACTTCTGGCAAAAAATGCATTGGAATTGTAAGCTTCATGTCGATGATTACGATGAGGGTGAGTGAAATATTCTTTGGTACATTTGTGGTTTTTTTTTTTTTAAATGTATTATTAAGACACCTTTTATTTTTTGATCCACGTTATATTATAATGGTCCACTGTATCACTGTGACTGGGATAAGTATTAACAGTATTTGTTATTCGTAAGGCCCGGATTGCGTTGAGGTATATGCGTTTGAGAGCGGCTATGGGGCGCTCGTGTCTCGCGGAACGGGACACATATCTCGTTTGGAACGTGGAGCTCGGAAAGCAGCACGCCCTGCAGCTATCTTGCTTAACGAGCTACTTGCTGTGCCGCGACTCGCATTTAGTGGTGTCCTTCACGTCGTTCTTCAGCTGCAAAGGTATTTACATTCCTATCTATTTCCTACTCGTTGGGATTGTATCAGGTCTTTTTGGGAATTATCCCAACAATTTCTTAAGATGTTTTAGTCCTTTAATTTGCTTTTTAACGGGCATTAAAATTTCACTCTATAATTTTTAAAAGCTGTGTTTGCTATGTCACTCGATAGATAAATTTGTGAAGTTCATTATGTGTGCCTTTTATTGTAGATGCTTGCTGCTCAGTTTACGAGAGGCGCTAACGGGGGCCGTACAGACAACAGTTGACGTGCTGGTAAAGCCGTTATTGGCGCTAGCCTTCAACGCTGTGATCCGTCCGCCTCTAGTGTGCGTGGCTCAAACTGCTGGCGCGATACGAGAAGCTTTACGGCCTTTTTCCTTAGCACTTATTGATGCCCAAGAACCCTTCGGGAGGCTCATATCATCCCTTCGTCTGGTTCAAGTTGAAACACACTGCACGCGGTCAGGAACACACAACGTTTAAAATCTCAAATCTCCATTTTTCTCGGTAGTGTTATGAGCTCGAGTTTTACATTGAAATTTAGTTATATGTTTTCAATTTAGTTATATGAATGTTTTACATCAGCCTACTTGGTATTTATGTAGTATAATGTTTTTTTAATATAAGAATTTTCAAAATGATTTATATCAAGAACATGTAATTTATTATCAGTTAGTAACATTTTTGTATATGCATAAAAGATGGAAATTTTAAAGAGAGAATAGAATTAACTACTTTCAGAAATCAATATATTGCTTCTATAAGTTAAAAACTTTAGAATCAAGTAAAAACAGTCTTTGTCAATTTAACAAATTAAGCCGAACCACCCGTCTTTACATCGACAAAGGTATTAGGAATATTTTATTATATTAGAAATATTTAACCATTAATATGAAGACACTTGGATGATTAATTTTTTTTTGTATATTATTCAATACACATTTACCACACGAATCGGTTTCGAAGCAAGTAAAATGGTTTTACATAAGCTAAATAATTTAAGCCCGTTTCTAGGAAATGGTCACTTTACTTTTTGAAAAAAGCCAATTATTTACTATAGAAAATCAGATATTTTGCAAAAAAACATATGGGCTGCTTATTATGGATATGTTTAAAGGAAAACTTTGCCATACTAATTGTTGCGTTGCGGGCGGTGTATTTAATACATCTAAAAATGTATTGGAATGAAATATGTAATATATTTAGTATGCTATGTATGTGTAAACAGGTGTTATGAAAGTTTTGATTATAATTCCAAAAAAATTAAACTATTGTTTTGCGTCGTTTTATTACACAGACTCATACCTACTAGGAACTTAACAATTTCTCGACAAGCCGTCGTCATTCTTTGTCGTTTCTATCACAATTACTCAGGAAAATCTTCCATTATCCTAAAAAGTATGTACTTTTTATTATATTAAATTCTACCGTTTATATTAAAACACTATTTAAACGAATTCCCACTAATCCAAAGCTTACAAACCAAAACGATCGGTAAAAAGGGAGTTTCAAAAAAATATAGGGCAGAGTAATTATTAATTAAAGAACGCAAGCAAAACACCTGTATATGATCAGGATATTAAAACACTTGAGACTAGCAGATTGTATTAAGTGATTTGAAAATGTGCAGTGAATCTTGTGTTCATTATTTAATTTTGCACGTGCTTCAATTTGTCTCCTTAACATGACCGGGGGCTGAGCTTAGGGCTCGCTCAAATATGGAGTTCAAGCCTGTAGGATCCCACATCGTCGGTACAAAGCCGATGAGGTAGGAGGGAGGGTTTTAGTGGGTCCGGAGTTATACACACCGCTCCCTGTCTCCACAGGGAGTGACGACTCTGCATTTTCCCCGTAAAAAAGATCACTATTTAGTATTCAACATAGAATGTCTTTCTTAGGCTCCAAACACACCAATAATTATAAAAGCTTTAAACACAGTGAAAATAAAAAAAACAAGTATAAACTTATAGAGAGCGAAAACAAGAAGTTACATTCCATTACCAGGAAGGTTGTATCGTTGGCAAAACTAGTACTGCTGTACTAATAATTTTTTGTAGTCGAAATAAACTGAACGGTATTTTTTTTTTATAAGTCTGGCTGTAAATTTACCGCTTCAGGGTTTTACATAGTCTGTTATGGACAAAACATAATGAGCCGTTAGTAGATCTACCTTTAAAGTTTTAGCATAGAGAATGGACCATGACTATACAAGCTCTACATATGGCTCTAAGACATCTTTGACGAATTCTTTTCTCCGCTTCGGTGATTTGGATGTTAGATTTACTTTCATCGGAGGAAGTTGGTTAAAAAATATAGACCTTCGAAAAATATGATGTTATGTAGTGTTTGCAAGGGTATTTACATTTTAATTTTAGTGTAGTAAAACTAGAACAGTAACCAAAAAGAAAAAATCTTATTTATTTATGTTTTATTTAATTCTTTCATAAAATATTTATATTTATAGTAGCAATTTCAACATGTTATAGGTTAAGAAATTGTGAAAATACTTTTTTAAATCAAACCTTGGGAAAGAAACTTTCTAACAGCTTTAAAAAAAATGTGAAAGCGTATGTCGTAAACAGAATATATTTTGTGTCTATGAGCTGCATGGAAACGCCTCGAGTCTTGACATTATAGACATGGGACGTCATATTTTAGATAACGTCATAAATAATGTTTTATATTTGAAACACCCCTATATTGATGTTATTTTATGTTAAGGTTTTTATGTCCATTTTTAAACAAATATGACTATCTTGTTTGTTACTTTATTTTCATTCAAATTGTCTTTATTATTTTCATATATTTTTTTACATATTTTTTAGTCTGTGGTAACATGATTGTTTCATGAACGTTTCGACTTCTGACTTCTGCGCAAAGTGAAACATATTACTTTAAGTCTAAAAAGATTGTATCAATAACACTAGTCTTTTTCTTTAGTTTGAAATGATATCTAAATTAAATTTATAAAAATATGTACCTTATGTTACGGCAGTGATCTATGGCCTGCGATGTTTCATAAAATGAATTATTTTAGTATAATTGCTAAAGAATTATCACAATAAAATGTAATCAAAATTTAGAAGGTCCAAGTCTAGATATGGGTTCCAGATTAAGGTAAAATTAATACTTCACAAATACTTTAAGAAAACTGTAAATTCTTAAGCTTTCTTTTTAAAAGTACTCGAGGATACTGCCAAATCACCTAACCTATGTCAGATTGTGATGTTAAACTTCAATCCTTTTCTTAGTTCGACACTATTGTACTGACGCTAGCTTCCTGTGTGATCAAAACCTTCTGCACATTACAGGCAATAGCCTGGAGTGTTTATTTGATTACTCCCCTTTTATTGACTATGTGACTTTCAACTCTCTTGTAGATTTGCCTATTGGTTTGTTTGTACATTTTAACATGAGTGTAATCTATTCAATTTCAAGAGTGTAAGTAATAAGTGTGCTATTATTATACCATTTTAAAACTAGAGACTTCCATTATAATGAAAGGTCTAGGACTTGATATGGCTTAGTAATATGTGAATTTTCACATCATCTAAAATATTTTTATCTCACATTTTTTTTAGAGATACTGTGCGCTTCCTTTTTGAATTATTTTGTGAAGTTTCTCCTGGTGACCAAGTGAAAGAGCCTTACATTATCAGAAAATATCCAGAGTCATACAAAAATGAGGAAGAGTTAAAAAATGTACCTAAGTTTACATTTCCTTGTAAACTCGAAAAGTAAGTAATCATTTGATGTAATAATTACATACACAGAAAATTAGGACTTCAAAATGCTTTATTTTTTACTCTAACTTAACAAATCTCTCTATATAGCACAGTGAGTAATTGCTTTCTGAATGGAATATATTAATTGTATATAATACATTTTATTTATGGTTGATTTAAATTTGTTAGTTCCTTTTAAAATGTTATATTTTTGTTTCAGTACATTCATCCAACATTATTCATTTGTGCTGACTTCGGTGGACTCCAAGTATACATTCTGTTTTTGCCGTTACGATCCAAAAACAAATACAGCCCTGGTTTTATTGTCACATCTGCCATGGCACGATATATTTTACAAGTATGTTTCAATTTTCATTATATATACCTTTCAAAATGTAATTTAAAGAATAACAGACCCCTTCTAATTATTTTTTAATGGAATACCATTTAGTAACACTCTAATGTTTGATCGTTTACATTTTAATTTTTCTTTACAAACTGAGTAAAAACAATGACAAGCTTTTTAAGTTATTTAGATGTTTAAATGTCTGCTTGATGGACGCAATCATTGAAATATTTCAAAGAATTTTGTTTAAAGCAGATTTTGTTCTATGTCAAATGCAATATTTTTTGCTTGAACTATTTAGGTTATGAAAGAGAAAATCATTTTTTTTTTTAATATGACTTATATGTAAGTTACAATATAAATATAGGATAACCAAGCATTACAATTATTATATATTTGTTTATATTATGCTGAAAATACTTTCATTGAACATATTTGAATTGATCTGAATGAGCTAAGTGTAATGCAAGCTATAGAGTTAAGATATAAAATAGTTATATAATAAATTACTTTATTCTTTATAGCATTGCGAATAACATTGAATGTATTACATAAATGAATAAGCACTTCCTGTATTGAATTCCATGAAGATTTATTCCCCTCATCCTTAACTATAGCAATTGATGCAATGCACAATGTTTAATGGAGACCGTTTGCTTCTAGTTTATTTGACCTTGATACGATCTAACTGTTTAAGCTTGTGATGATTTCACTTGGAGCGATATTCTTCATTGCAAACTAGTTTAATTAATTAATACAATATTAAATTTTTGTTATATCTTATATTTTACTTTGGAAATGTTTAGGTGTGCTATGCAATGTTTTATAAAGTACGTCACAATTAGGTTATAAATTTGATTGCATTTTCATATTGCTGGAAAAGCGAATATTGCTTAATCAAAATCTTTTGTTCTGTGTATGTATTGTTCGAAACCTTATTATAATCTTATGGTGTGAATGTAAGAATATCTTCAGTTTGTGATTTCTGAACGGCCGTAGGTTGTTGAACTGCATCGCGACCTTGGAAAATGGACCGGAGCGTGGCGAGCTGACCGCGTTCCTAGCGGCGTGTCGCATCCGTCCGCCGGCCCCGGGCCACACGTTGCGGGTAACATATGACGCCGGCCGCGGAGCCTTCACTTGCCGATGTCCTGGAAATGGATTGCCCAGCATCCCTGACAACGTGAGCATCTACGAACACAATTACTATTTCTATCAAATTGCCGCAATGTATACCAATATCCGGTGGTTCCAGTGCAATCTGACGGAGTACTTCAGCGCGTTAGAGGCCGGACGTATGGCGGCGCTGTGGGCGGCTTTGCTGCACGAGCGGCGGGTGGCGGTGGTCGCATCTAAGCCGGCGCGGCTTGCGGCGTGCGTTCAAGCCGCTAACGACACGTTGTTCCCGATGTCGTGGCAGCATATTTTCATCCCGATCCTGCCGCCTCACTTAGTGGACTACTTGTTAGCACCGATGCCGTTTTTAATCGGTGTTCCTCGGAGCGTGATGGAGACGGTCCGGATGTCGGAGGTGGGGGACGTGGTGGTGCTAGACGCGGACTCTAACGAGCTGAAGAGTCCGTTCCGCGATCTGGAAAGCCTTCCTGCGGAGGTTGTGGGTGCCCTTAGACGGTCGCTCGCTGACCGACAGGCGCTCGGTGATGCGGTATCTCGTGCCTTCTTGCGGGCGCTGGTCGCACTCATCGGGGGATACCGGGACGCTATCAGGTATTAGGGAATGCTCGTGATGAGTAACTCCTTCTCACCCAATATCCTTTAAGTATACATTCTGGTATGAAAATTTGAAAATATTCCTCCACCTTGTATATAAATCTTGTTGTTGTTTTTTATGTTTGTCTTTATTATTATTTTCTTCTATATCTTAGGCGTTTTGTCTTAGGCGACTATGGATCTTCATCCGCCTTTTGTGTTGTTCCATGTAAATTCTTCTCTGATATGTATAATAAGTTGTTATCTTTATTCGCATGGTATTAATTATTCACATCCAGTTTAGAATCTTTATTAAAGAAACGATGACAATGTCATAGGTTGTTAAATATCTCCCTTCCGCCTTTTAGTCTTTTTAATTTGGCGGCTATGTACTAAGCGCTACTGTGCTCGTATCTGGCAATGCTATACGTTATATGACAGGTCTTAACATAGCCTATAAAATGACGCTATGCATGAATTGTTTGGATATTGCGTACAACAGTTACAGACGTAGAAACTTGAAGTTCACTAGCGCCGAAATTCGGGCTATTTTAAACTTTTCTTCGTTCAAGCCAAAAGCTAGAGAAACGTTCCGTGAGATAAGTGGTGTTCTGGGGGATGGTACTCTATCACTTTGAACCGCGGAGGAATGGTTTTGATGATTCGGAGCCGGCGAAAATGACACCATGGATAAAACCTCCGGCGGAAGACCTGTGAGGATAAATAACCATAAAATCTTGGAAAACATCGAGTTATGGTATCGAGTATGAGCATGTAGCATCCCGTGATATCGCCCAGAAGACAGGCGTTAGTCATCAAACCGTTTTGAACCATCTGCTGAAGTCTGGATACAAAAAAACTTGATGTTTGGGTGCCGCATGATTTGACACAAAAAAAACCCCTTCTGGAACGAATCAACGGTTGCGATATGCTGCTGAAATGGAACGAATTTGACCTATTTTTGAAGCGGATCGTGACAATACGACACTATCAAGGTCGTATTGTCACGATGGAAAACGGTCGTGGTCGAAGACCAGTGAATCCTCCCAAACAGTGGCCAAGACGGGATTGACGGGATTGAGCCAGGAAGGTTTTGATGTGTGTTTGGTGGGATTGGAAGGAAATCGTCCACTATGAGCTGCTCTCGCATGGCCAGATGCTTAAATCTATAATCTACTGCGAACAACTGGACCGCTTGAAGCAAGCGATCGACCAGATGCGTGCAGAATTGGCCAATAGGAATAGTGTAGTGTTCCACTAGATCAATGCCAGACCACACACTTCGTTAATGACTCGTCAGAAAACACGGGTACTCGGATGAGAGGTTTTATTGCATCCACCGTATAACACGGGCATAGCGTCATGTGATTACCACCTGTTTCTGTCCATGGCGAGGGCACTTCGTAATGTAATGTTGGACTCAAAAGAGGCTTATAAAAAATTGCTGTCCGAGTTCTTCCGGGAATTTTATGAGAGGGGTATCTAAAATTACCGTCTAGGTAGAAACGGAATATCGAACAAAACGGCGCATATTTGAATTAAACGAGAGCACTGTAACACTTTTTATGAAGCTATGAATAAAGAGAAAAAAACTGAAGGGAAATATATGACAGCTCAATATTATTTGAAATCGAATATACATTTAAAATTTGTACCAGAATTAATTATAAAAAGTAACTATTTTTTACATTTCAGAATCGAAAAAGGTCAATTAATCACATTTAATCCAGAGGCGTTTGTAAAAACGAGGAAGAACATGCAGCCTTTCCTCCGCAAAATACTTCAGTCCCAAATATTTCAACAGGTAAGGAAAGACAGGTGAAATAAATTACATGAAATATGAATGCACTCATTCCAATTCTATTAATTGGAGTAAATCTTGAAATCGTGTGTGGTGAGCATAATTTACCAAATTAAAATGCTCGAATATGCAGAATTTACATGTACGATATGATCCCATGACTCTATGGAATTTGATTTCTTATTAAATGTCTCTATATAGTATACACTATCTAGTAAATCACAATTTATTTAGTCCCAGTCTGAGACTAATTTTGTTTTTATTACAGCAATAATTTATCTTTTAAAAAAATATATAGATTATTACTATTGAAAAACATGTTTAAACATTTCATACAAATAAAGGTGTATGTAATACTTTTTTAACAATATTATTTTTGTGATAACGTTTCCATGGAAACCAAACTAATGATATCACGAAGAGAAATCGAAACCAACTATTTGATTGGTTACACTAAACAATATAAAGGACCTATTCCTCAGAAACAAACAACAGCTTCTTTGTAAAAAAAAGTTATATCTTACGGCATCTTCCTATTTATTATCCATAATTATTTCACTTTATATAAAGGAAAGTTTTAGGTAGCTTTACTAATTCCGTACAGAAATTCATCCCATTGAAATAAGCGAAAGTATATATTGAGTTTGTTTCTTAAATCAAGCAATTAAACTTGTTTGGGCTTTTTTTTTACAAAATTGGAATTTGAGTGTAATAACATTTACATATATGTTATGTTCGGATAATCCTGTGGAAGTTTGAAAGGAATTCTGGGTATTAATGGTACACTATAACTTACCTACTCACTAAAACGACATATTTAATATACGTATTAGATATATGTGTAGTTACATATATGTACGTAGATACATAAATATATATTTCAATGTTCAGCTTTGTCAGTAAGGTGTCTTTTGAATAAAAAAATAATTCAGGTAAATTTTCTTACTTTCAGTTCATAGATGAACGGCTTGAGTTGTTGAACTCCGGCCGTGGTTTCTCCGACGAGTTTGAGCTGGAGTGTACGCGACAGGCGGAGCGAGCGGGTCTGGCGGGGGCGGGGGCGGGCGGCGGAGGGGGGGTGAACACACTCAAACAACAATACCGCGAGTGGGCGCGCGGGGTGAAGAGGGAGGGTGGTGCTTTCTTCAAAACAGTCAAAGACAAGGTATGAGGAGATAGAGAGAACGAGCACTCACTATGTACATACAGATATGTTAACAGACCTCGTACTGCGAAATGATCTTATATGAGATGGGTCGCTGCAAACGAGTTGTGAGCCTCCATTAAAATATGACGCCGTTTGTATAATTTGTTGAAGGTCATTGTGCGTTTTATATATATAGTACAAATGTACAACAAATTTGATATGTTAAAGCAAACATTTAGCAACCGTTGTTTCATATTTCATATACACAGACCACATAAGCTTCTGTAGTGGACAATACAATTTGAGTCCTAGGATCGTCTAGGTAAAACTCATTTCACTTTGACTACGGTTGCTTTTGATGACACAAATTTCATAATTTGTGATTAAAACCCGATCTAAATGTATCGCGTTCCAATGACCTTCCTTCCCTAGACTAAGTAACTTTTGCTAACTAATGATTCGGTCAGCTGTCATCTCATGGCTTGTTGCATATAGTATTAATATAACGCTGGTGCCTCGCTTCGCTTGCGGGGCGTCGTTAATGTCAGTAGTCAGTTCACTGAGGGCTCGCTTGCCGCAGGACAGATTGCTTTAACCTGTTAATATTTACAGGCGAATCCCGCGGTACAGTCGGCCGTCAAGACGGTGAGTCAGACAGTTAGTGTACGCACTCTTACCTGTTCACTACTTGTGGCAGTAGACGCTTTGTTGATCATTGTTCATGTAACATTATATACATCTATATATACATTTATATACATCCTGTATATGTCTGTTTATGTATTTATCGATATATCCGTATGAAATGTTAGTTTTGTACAGTCATGACAACGGCACGCAGCTTAGTTCCTGGTCTTAAATTTGTTCGTGATATTATGATAAGAGTGATATATTTTTGTATGTAATTTATTCGCATTAAATGTTATATTTGTTTTATTTTTCATATGTTATGTAAGGTATTTATATAAATTAAGTATTTAACATTTTTTTGGGTCAAGCAATTCTTTTTTTTTTTTCTATATCAGCAGTAGGACTTCGTTTGTAGTACATATAGCTTCCGTAGTGCACAAAATTCCACTAAGTAGTGAATATGAAAGATATCAAAATTCTTAAGCACCAGATGTCTCTTAACAGAGACATTTTCTTGTTATATACTATGAAGCGCTGACCGTCAAAGATCTGAGCACTTTTTAATTATTATTTAGACTCATACTTATTTTATTATTGACTTATTTTTATTATGACATCAGGTTTTTTGGGACTGTCGTCATTTCTAATCACAAACCGTTCGGTGTTAGTTGTTTAAGCCAGTGTTTTTTCTTCCTTATATATAATGTGTTCGTTATTGTGTTATATTAAACCTCGCTTTATTTTGATCATAGTTTTGATTTGATTCCATGAGGTGTGTCAAAAAATATCTCTCTACTGTAGTAGAAAATGCTAGAAATAATATAACAAGTCTCCAGAGAGTCCGTAATGGATGTCAGATAGTATGGGCCTGTCAAATTTAATAATTGTGGTATGAAATAAAAAGACAGTTTCACTTTTATCTTCGTAGTAACTTTAAAGCGTTGTAGTTTAAAGCGTCTCGCTCATAAATTACGATTATAATATTTGGATAAATTCATTTCTGCAATTTCAAATCACTTAAGTTATAATTACATCGCGACATGCGATAGACAATGCATCAAATGGCAGGTAAGAATATAAATCCCCACTGATAAATTTAAATTTCTAAACCTTCTGACATAACAATCACATGAGCAATTATCACTAACAAAGATAACAATAACTGTATTATAAATATATGTATAACTAAAATTGTAGGCATTTAAATTGCAGAGCCGTCTTTTTGTATAATGCTGGTAGAAATCGCGTTTTGTTATGGACGCTTATTTAAATTTTGAATAACAATGAAACTACCTGCTTAAAATCACGAGCTTTCTTAACATTAGCTTAACGATCTACTTCGGCTTTAATATTACTGGTTTACAGGCTTTGCACTTGTTACGTAGTAAGAGCATCTGGAGATTTCCTTATAAGACAAGAAACTATAATTATTTTTAATAAAACATACCCTTTATACAGAAAACTAAACTAAAAAAATATATAAATAGGAAGAATTATTCCTCTCTAGCGATCTTTGTTGGATAACAATTAATTCTTAATTTTTACTTGTTTCATAATCAATTTGAACCTTAAATCTTTTTCATTGAGTTTCAAAGAAAAATATAAATAATCATGATATAAATAGTAAAAGAGCGTTTTTTGGAATGAGATAAAAAATAAACTATTAACAATAATAAAGATTACTTGAATATAATATATGTTGTTAATTCTATACATTTTGTGAGTGATGTCGAATAATGGTTGTTTGATTCTAAGGTGCGACAGGGCGGTAAGAACATGAAATCGGCTGTAAAAGGTTTGAAGAATAAAATGCCTAAGACGGGATCACGTCCCTCGTCCATAAACACCACAGATGACAGCAGGTAACTAATAAAAACTAACGACTCTATTCTATGTGACATGTGAAACGAATCTGAAATAGAAACGATATGAAATCGGCTCCCTTTTATTAGGTACATACAAAATTATTATAGCTTTCAAAAATTTATTCGAAATGGGAAAAGATGGGTCCAATATATTATGCAAAAAATGCTGAATACTTTCGAAAATGTATACGTTTTTGTTTCCATGGAATAAAACGTAATTATAAATTAGAAACTATCTTCATATCATGAAAGTAGTTAAAATCTTTTTCTTTATTAAGATACATATTTAATCAGTCAGAGAAGTACCATTAACTGCTGCTTTTCTAAAAAGAGGAAAATTTTACTCTAATAATTGTGGTAAAAATCGAAATTATGTTATTTATGGGAACAAGTTCACTTCAATCCCATGTATGGATTGTGGTATTGACAGAAGGGAATTGTTTCTGCAAACCCGATGATAGAACGGCACTTATTATAAATAATGCGATATATCGGAACCTCCTTTTGTGTAAAGAAGTATGCCAAAGAAAAACAATTGTATCACTTAGCTACGGACACAAATCTAAAATTTTACATAACAATTCCTGGCCTAATAAAAAATTTATCAAAAATGACCTATTTGCATGACGGTAATTTTATTCATATGTATCTTAAGACCTAATAAGGATTAGATGCCATTGATTTAGGTTAAGGTTTTTGTGTCTCTATTGAATTATTAGTATGTCATTGGTTGTCTTTTAAGGTATTCCTGCGGCTCTGGGACGCCGGTGTCATCTGACTCATCGTCTACGTCAAGGTCGCCGTCCCCTCCTCCCTCGCCGGCCCCCTCCCCCCTGGTCCCCCTCACAGTTGTCCCACGAGCGCCGCCGCCCCCAGTACCCTTGCCTCTGGATCTGCTCACGGAGATGGAGCTGTTGTTCCCCGAGAGACGCTCTCCTCCAAGAGACACCGATAAGGCGGTAAGTTGTCACCAGACCCCCCACTCCCAATCTCACTACACGTACTTACAATTCATAATCACGGGACTCAACTAAACCACATTAGAATTTTCATTGTATGTGTTGCTTTAATCAAGATGTCATGTAAGTTGTTGCTCTGGCCGGGTGTTTTAGCTTTATAAATGTGTGATTTTTTAAACTTTTCTCTGCTTGTTTTTTTTGTGCTTATATTAATTTCAGACTTTTTCATGAACACATATGTATAGTTTTTGATTAGTTGTCACTTAGTATATTAAAATTTTATTTTGTATCCGTGTTTAACTTCATTTTAATAATTTAATATTGGATAGCACCGTGTGAGAACGTAGCTAGATATATTTTTAGCATGGTACAGCCAGAATAGATGAATAAAAATATTTAAAATTTATGGTCAGTCTAGCAACGCAGTTAGCCGTGTGTGAAATGTTTTATTTATTTAAGGTTTTTTTTAACGTCAATTGATAATCTAGGCTTTTAGGATGATCTACCCCCGCATTACGCCCATCATGTTGTATTTGTTTGCAGAAGACCTTAAATCCACCGCGGTTACCGCAACGCCCCCACCCTCCCCTCAGGTACCCCATCGTATCCACCAGGAAGCTCATAGATCTGTCAGATGCGCCAGCACCCCCGCCACGAGCTATTCCCGTATCCAACTTTACAACGAATATAACTAAGCACGAGGTCCCAACAGAGTTTCACACTAGCGCCATCCGATTCACGGAGGATAATGATAAGGCAAAGCTCAAACTGACTCTATCAGCGCATGCGCGGTCGCTTCCCGCACCCGCTCCCGCTCCGCCGCCCGTGCCCGCGTCCGTGCCCGCGCCCGCTCGCACCGAGCACCGACCTCGACCCTCCAAGAGCCGGACCCAAGAGGTAATACTCATCTGCGTTGTCGTACTATCAATTGTGTACATAGCGTTCACGAGCGCTCCCCCCCTCCAATGACCGCCAGGAGTGTTCCCAAGAAACGACATCCATCCTATACAAATGTATGAGAATTATCAAACTGGAAGTACACTTGTATATGGCACTAGGTAAATGGAGAAAGACATTCGGTAATGCAATACCGCTTATTTATTGATTATAATATATTTATAGAAAATGTCTATGTTGGATGACGCAATAACATAATTACTGGACAAAACGATACTTGGATTCCCTTCACGACGCTTTTTATGTTTTATTTTTCGTATACCTTTTGTATGGAATGTTTTGTACAATGTTTTTGTTTATAGAGCATGTCTTCCCACTAGCTTAATGCATTATGAATTAATGTGGAATAGTCTTAGCGAATGTAAAACAACACAGCTGAATCACGTTCATTGGTAAATGGTGACTGTTAACATGAGAAAGAAAAACTAACATTAATATCTAGATCTTTACAAATATAAGTCCAAAACACTTGAGATAGATATTCAAATATAATTGCCTCCTAATGTGTAAAATATGAAAAATACTATTTGGATTCTGGTAACAATACATTCGCGAAGATTCTACGATGAATTCATTTTATTTAGTAACTTAAAGACACGGCTTCCATTTTAATTATAACAAAACGTAGATCCGTTTGTATGTTGATAAACGGCGGCCCTGTCTGGTGTTAATGAATCGATTGTCAGTCAAGCGATTCTGTCATACAATTTGGTATGTCCCAGTACTAGAGCAAGTGCTGCCTTGTATAATTAGAGGCACGTTTAACTCTGCATGTACTCTTAACACTGTCCGACTAAATCTCACATTTGTCTATCACCCAGCTACACTCAGTAAACCTCACTATTTATTTATAAGGACACGTCGACTGTGACCATTTATGATTTATACACACATATATATATAAAATATTAAAAAGTGACGATCATTTTGTTCTATTTTATTTACATAACCCCGTTATTTTTTTTTCTATCACTCAGATAGTTTTAAATGAAATACGAAGTTTAACCTAAGTTCCTGATTCTGCAACATTTCTTGGGTACCGTTAATTGTATTGTAACATTCAAAAGCGGTCAAGGGTACACGATGAGTTCCGTACACACTTTACGCTTGTATGCAACATGATGTAAACATATCATTAGTTGTCCGTTGCTGATATTTAACTGCGATGTTCCTATCCGTTTTGTTCTCAAAATCTTACATCACCCGTTTGGTTTAACACTGTGTTTTTTTTACGAGTGTTTTGTGTTAGTGTTACCAACTGTTTTATATTTCTTAATTGTGATGTATTTTCACTCATTGTTAGTACAATGTGGGGTTATACTGAGGTAAAATTCACATTGACATTCGATGCAAAATGATTAATGCTTTTATTTGACGACGATTAAATGAATTAATGTGGGCAAAGACCGCTTCTTGGTTCAAATTAACTGGTACTTACAATAAAGTGTAAGTTGCTTTCGAAACTTCTTAATGATAAATAACACTGTAAATGAAAGAATTTAGTGGATATTATAATAAACATGCCTTACATATTTTTAATAAATAATCATATAACACAAGGTTATAATGAGATCAATTTTATAAGCCGGCGACGCATCTTTTGAACGATTTACATATAAAATATTAAGTAAAATAAGGAGTACGGAACACTAATCGTGCGATGCCATTTCGCACTTGACCGTTTTTTTTCAGACACTCTTGAAAAATTTTACTTGGGAAATACGAAACGGCGACAGTAGTTATTTTTGAGAAATTAAAATAATATAAACACCTCCACCTGTTCTATGATCTATGGTAAGTTTCCAAGCTAATTATGTATTAGTAGTTAGTGTCGAGTGACGGCCGCCATAACCCCGGTGCCACAGAAAGTTGCATAGTTAGGAGCAGCAGACTGCGCCACACTCTACGGCCGGACTAACCTAGTAATTCTGTTTCAGTCTTGTGGCACAGATCTCATACAGCTAGACGATTCACCGACCGGCCTCGACCATTTTGATCCTCTCAAGTATCGGGATAAAGACGACAAACAGACTATCAAAAGTTCCGCTGACAGTGCACTCCTGCATGAGTACGGATTGGACTTCGGTCAGTTCGGCCTATCTGAGCTGTCTGCTCCCCAGGCCAGCACACACGAAGGATGGACAACCTTCAACTGAGAGCTCAATATATGCTGGTTTAGCACAAACTCGTCAAGCCTCTTGTCTCCTGAATGTAAACACGTCGCTAATTACGTATATTTATTACGAAAGCTGATTGGGCTGTGACTGTCGTTGGCGCAAAAATATGTAAAATAGTAAAACGCGAAACGAGTTATGTTATTTATTTTGCGAGGTTTCCCTTTAGTTTGTTTTTTTTTTGTATTGTACATAATGTTACATATCAAATTGTATATTTCGCAAAGGAAAAAAATATATGTATATTAGTGTAAGTATGTTGTACGTTCAGTCGGACACTTAGCGGCGGTGTGTCTGCTAGCGGGAACGCCTGGGGACTATCGTCGGTAAGTGTTCATCTGGTATAGAGATTATATTGTTTTTTTGTAATATAAATTAAGTATTTTTACTTAGCGCAACGTGCTATTAGTTCTTCCTATTTGTTATAATAATATTTTTTTAATGTAATTTGTTACCGTATTGAATCGCTTTGTGGGTTATGTTTTATGCTTGTGCCTCGTATGCGAGAGGATATGACGTCTTTAACGTACGTCGATTGATTGGTTTTAATAATTTTTTGTAATTAAAATAGCATTTTTTATTTAAATCTCTTATACCTCATTAATTAGCATATTTTTTTTATTACTAGTTTTTAATAAAATTTAACTAATTTCTCATCACAACTTGATTTTTTTTTTAATAACGGATGTTTTTTGTTAGGAATTTTAGTAGTCATTTGAAAAATGTTCAAGCATAAGACATGATCAGGGACAGATTTGTAAGATGAATTTTTTGATATTTATCAAATGTAATAAATTCGAAGTACAATTATTTGTTTTATAAATATACTGTATATCATTGTCTGTCTGGAAACTAATGTGAGGATATAAATTATATTTTTGTAAGGTGCTGTATCGTAATATAAAGCTTACGGATTCATCAAAATTGTTTAGTGAACATGTTACATTACGGCCTATTTTTTACAGTAGGTATTTCGAGTATGGCCAGCCTGCCAACCTAGATGCCAATACGAATGTTTTATTTTGATTTATTGTTACGAAATTAATAGTTACCCTAAAACCTGTTCTCCTTATTTTTTTGACAGCTGTAGTTTTCTACGCGCAAAATTAGATCGTTATATAAATTAATAATGAATTGATCTCTTGTCAAAATACGTAGCAGGGAATGGCGGCAACCGAAATTTGACAATCATGTGAAAATGTATTGAAAAGATGTCTAATATAATATATTGTAATAAATATACTTCAAAAACATTATATGTTGTGTTTGTTAAGTTCCCTGTGACTTTGAAAATTAATTTAATGGAGTTACATTGTCCGTACGTTTTTACATATAGCGGGATGTATATTTCGACTTACACAAATGGGTCATTACATAGCTCGTAAACACTAGGCGCACTAAAACAGACATTCACGTCTTAAAGTCGGGCTGTCTAAATAAAGTCAAAAAAGTACATACAGACTACGTGTTTGTCTATAAATATACGGATAGTGTCAGGTGTTGACATAGTTGGCAAAGTTTAGAACATTTGTGCATTAAACGTTTACCTAACAGATTTTATAATTTTGGATTAAATTGCAGATGGTTTTTCATTAAACAAAATTGTTGTGGAAATTAATAATAAACAGGTGTTGATTCTATACGGAAATTTCGCTGAAGATATTTATTTTTCGTTGTAATTTTATTGTAATCTGTTACCCCCATGACCAAAGGACAGTAATGATCACTTGACAAGTCTTGCAAACTTCGTGTAAGTAAGTACAATATATTGTGGATTCGAATGTTTTTTATCTATTTTTGTAAAAATCAAAGTTATTGAGAGAGAATTTTCAATTTCTAAGTTAAGAAAAGTCGCCGAGTATTTTAGAACAAAGTTACGTATAAAGAAAAAAAAATGTAATATTAAAAGAAGTATATCGGTTAATTTGAATTAATTTTAAATTTTGCAAACTTCCATTATGTTTTTAAATATAATTGATTTTAACCTCCTTTTCTTTCTTGTTTTATTTTTACGGAATTGCTCAAAATATATCTTTTCATTATTCTGATACGCTTAAGTCAAAATTTTTCGACTTGAGCAGAATAAAATCTGATTATTGTTAATATTACCTTCAGTCTTCTAAAAATGGCACACAATAAGTAATTATACCCAATATTACTCAAAAGTCGAGTAAGGTAAAAAGCTAATCACATATTAATACAGGTTATTAGCACCCATATTACATTTCAGCAATGACAAATACAACTATAATTTTCTCTTAATTACTATATTTAACTTAATTACATGTGATATGTAGATGATGTTGTTTTTCAAATTAACTTAAAACGCATATCTACGAGTGAGAAAGTTTATAGGTTGGGTGGTCGTCGTACGTAGAAGCCGTTGTGGGCATAGGATTGCTTGTCTTCGTCGTGGTACTGGGCTAGCAGGAGGGGCCAGCTCTTGTCACTGTCTGCTGTGCCAGGGTTTGCCTCTAGCCTCTGGCGAATCTTGGCCGCCTTAGCAACCACTTCCGCGTTCAACATATTCTCCAGATATCGCAGTTTATGCGGCAGGATTATTTTTGATATCTGTGTAGAAAAGTTTTTCTTTTAGCAAATTGTACTTACATACTATTGGTATCTTTGACACACAGATAAATAATACCTTTATTATTTTTACATAGAATTGATTTTAAACGCAAGAGTTATATTTTTATGAATGTAAATAAAATTGTAGTACAATTCATAGATGTTAGGTATATCTGTAATAATGACTTAGACGTCGTTTAGTCGGAATTTCAATGTATACTCGTATTTTTATCAAACTGGGTCTTTAAGACCATGAATATTTTGACTTTTTTAATGAAAGGACGAAAGTTGACTTGTTATATACGTCGTTTTTTTAACTTTAATTACCTGGCATGACAATCTATAATCATTTATAAATTATAAGATACAAGTTGTTATCCATTTTATAAGTGAGGAGTAGAACAATGTGCCTAGTATGTTTTAAGCTATATGTCGAAGCCATCTTCGAAACAAGCGTTATCCAATTACAAACTGAGAAACAGCTTTACTAAAATGATAATAGCCAACGACATAACCAATATTTGAAAAAAATACTTACAACGTTCATAGTAAGAAATATAAAAATCACCAGAGCGGCTAACTTGATCATGATTATGCACAGCACAGGGAATACTGATTATAAATACAATTGTACTTCGTATGCTGTTTTAAAATAGTTATCGGCTGTATGGTTGTTTAGCAAATAAAAATTTGTTTGTCAACTTTGTAAGTTCAAAATATAAGCTTTTCAATATAACACTGCTAAGATTTCTCTAGACGTTAATGTTATTTAACAACAATGCCTAAAAACATGGGCAAAATAATTATATCCGAGTTTCCAATGACATTACGTATATTTAACTTTTTAGCAAAGAATTTAATGAGCAGAAGTGACAGCGTAAAGAAAATATATGCTTATTTGAAAGAATTATAAGAAAATAATAAGTGTTCTGATTACTATATTTTCCAGGCTACCCTTTTTTGCTGTTATTTGAATGTAGATGAAAATTTTAAATGTAGATAGATTCTAATGATAAAAAAAGTGAATTGAAATCATATTTATACTTCAATAAATTTAATTATAAGAGTTTTAGTTAGGTTAACGGAAAGCTTGAATTGAACACAGAACATCTCGAAAATAATTACTAACATTTTATATGTCTTATTATAAATTATTATAACGTAATAATTAATTATTATTTTTAACTACAAATACCGTTTCAGTAACTAAATATGAGTAAATGAGTAAAACTACTCCAAAATGTAACTATACGAATAATTTTCTTCCTAAACTATGGTAGTCGTTCGATGGTAGTCAAACGTCTTTATTAATTTGTATCGAAATAATTTCCTTATTTTAAAATAGGGATGTTCAAGCTTTCATTAAAGAAAACTTAAAAGTCGATTGTTGTTTTGAAATGTATGTCAGCTATCTCAGACGTTCGGAGGCGTTGAGATGGACTCTCTGCAATGTCTCATAAAGTACATTTTTGTTGACGGCAATGGATATCAAGGGAACTAAACAATTCGGTGTTGTTTATTATATTATGTTTACTGCATTTCTCGCAATGTATAAAATTTTGATAACAATTGCTAATCTCTTATAGCTACTTTTATGTTTATTCATGGTGTAAGTTTTTATTTATTTTATAAACATGTGTACACGAAAATGTTCATTTTTAAATGGATATTTTTTATGATTTTCACTGTATCTAATGGCTTTAATTAACTTTGTGACAATCACCTTCGTAGGTTATAGATTATTTAAAACCAATCTAAAACCAACAATTTATAAATACGATATCAATTCAGCATTTGACAGACAAAAGCTATAATAGCTTTTCCTATTTCCTCGTCTTCTCTATTATATAAAGGAAAGCCAATCTTTGAATAAAGATAATCTAAAATTGAATACTCTTTGTACTGTTAATTGAAAAAATGGAAAAGATATTAAATTTACTTCTATTACTAGTTTCATATATTTACTTGACAATTCCTCTTTGACAAGAAAGTACAGCCAAAATTTTAGACTGTAATTATAAAGCTGAAGAGCTACTTTTCTTTCGGTAGAATAATTAAAAGAATTACAAACGTCATTGAAATTTTCAGTTTTACATGGTAAACTTATTAACATATTACAGGATGCAGGACGAAAAATAGAAGCCGAATGTCGATAAAATATATCGCTAAAAATATCGATTAATTATTAGTATTACAAGTACAAACCTACCTGCATGATAAGGAGTCACGTCTAAAAGAAGTATCTATTCGTAGAGACTACTTATTCGTAAGTAATTAAGACATAATGTGTCTGCATGCTATGTATATTGTAGATACCTACATGGGAAAGTTGTGTTAATTGAGACATTTAAAATAAAAGTTAAATTGGTATATAACTTTAAAAAAACTACTTTTTTTTATTAAATGTTAATAAACATACCTGTGTATGTAAATAAATTAAACACTATTTATCTTTTATCTAAAAGAAATAATATGACATTTAATTTAAACTTGTTATGTTGACTAAATTTCTATAAAACTTTGGTTTATTGACTGTTGTTTTCGAAATACTAATAAACTCCATACTGGGACTTCAGTCGACAATGTAGAAGTGAACTCATTATACTGCGCAATCTAATACTCCGTGTCTTCCCCACTAAACGCGGCTTTGGCATACACATTCGAAACGGGCGGAAACCTCAAATTAAACTATTGATTTAAGTTGTTATAGTGATTACAGCTTGTATTAAAATTGTGCGATATTTATGCACCTTTGTTTTAAGGTACTCTTAAAAAATAATATTTCATTCATTAATACAATCGGGCTATTGAAAAGTTTTATTTGTGAAAACATACCGATAGTATCCGAATAAACTCGATTTCGTGTGACGTCACAATATTAATCTCTGCTTATTGAAGTTCACAACTTATAAACAGTTCAGTTTATAATCAATAGGATAATGTTATTGTTACATGCCAATAGCAAGGCTGTTTAATGTATCATGATTAGACATAAAACAATATTTTATAGTAGATCTTTTTCATGCTGACGTTTTATATTGCAGTAAATTATTTATATATATATAAAATAACTACACTGTAAAAATAGTGCCCAAAAATATTTTTTTGATGAACTCTTTATTAAAAATAAAGTTTAAAGAACCTTGAAAAAAATATATAATATATAATTGTTAAAATAGAGATAAAGAATTAGATATAAATAATACTTTAGTTTTTCTATACATACCGGTTCTAAGGAATACTGATTGTGGGAATAACGGAACCCAATACATGCTAATACGTACCCTTATCCAACGCCCCAGCCATTTAGCCATCGTTGGCAAATATTTGTTAGTTACTGTGGCCCAACACGTTTGTTATGTTGAACTTATAAAGGCCGTTATCTATAAACTCGCTCGGATCTCTCCAGGTTACTCTGGGCTCTTTGAATCTACTTAGATCCGAGCAACAACCTGCCAAACATACGTGCTGGATGCTACTGACAGAATAGGCAACATTTTAAATAAAGTTTAATTTAAAATCATATGAGACCCACAAAAGAAGTGAGAAATATATTGAACCCAATTAAGAGTATCATACCTTTACGACAAACTGGTAATGAACTTGTTTGAGACCGTGACTAGTCTTTCGATAAACGAAGATGATCCTCAGAAAAAAGGTAATATAGAGTAAGGTAACATAAATCAGATATTAAATATAGGCGTGAGTTGAATAGTCAGCCGCGTGTGAACACACGATAGACAAGTCAAGCAATTACATCCGTTGATATACCATATATCCTGGCACATAACGACAAATATATACTGAAGATAAGCTGGCAATTGTATAATATTTGGAATTACCCCTTTAAAAATTTAGAACCCTTCTCCGTGACTCCTCTATCACAGTATAGGCCTTCTGCGCGAAACAAATTAAATAATTATTGATGATAGATAACAAATATTAGGATAATTTCAACTAGTCTGCTCGAAATTACTGAAACTGTAAAGCATTGGAAACGTCGGGAAATATGGAGCTCAATAAATACTCGTAAGTTTCATTTAAATGGTTACTCCAAAAATTGTGAATATCAAACATTTTTACTACACAATTCCTAATGTTAATTGAACTAAATTAAACATTGTTTTAAACATTCATAAGCCATTTAGAAAATTAAAAGGTTTAAAAAGAATACTTTTTGTATAAATATATATAGTGTATAGTTTGTCAGTTCGCATGAAAAATTATGAGCAATGTAGTCATTGTGAGATCTTTCTCAAAACAACCAATGGTGGCACCTTTATAATTTTAATCATTAATTAATTACATTTTTAACTGCTCATAATTTTTTTTTATATATTTATATTTTCATTATTTGTAATAAAGATAATATATTTAAAATGATTTATTTTTTTTAAA
>DVQP01000303.1:0-25611 GCA_018231745.1 Danaus eresimus
TACATTACAAGTGTTCTGCCAGTAGTTCCCTCGTCTGAGCTGACAGCCTCTCACAATCCGGCGCACAAACCTAGATTATATACAATTATAATAAGCCTCAATAACGAACATTATAATTACAGGCAGCGGGGAATTAGAGCAAAGCCAGGTGAACGACCTTATATCGTTCCTGAAAACGAATCTGGTGGGCAAAGTGTTCGAGGTGCGGACGACCAGGAGGCTGGACACGCATCCCTGCGTGATCATCGTGCCGGAGATGGCCGCGGCCAGGCACTTCATCCGGACGCAGGCGCAGAACCTCAGCGAGGACAACAGATTCGCGCTGCTCAGGCCGCAGCTGGAGATTAATGCGAAGTCAGTACAGCGACCTCACCTGGCTGCTCCCGGCCAACTGAAAGTTACTCACAACTTCCGACGGACTTGATATAATTTGTCATATGGCAGCTTCAATGATGAGAACCTTTTCTATGGTCCGGTTCAGTATTTCAATAATCATGTTGAATTTCAGACATCCCATCATCAGAAAGCTACACAAACTGATCTCCAGCGACAAGGAGTTGGCGAGTATGATATCCAAGCAGCTGTTCTCCAACGCCATGGTGACGGCCGGCCTCATGATGGACGCGCGCACCCTGGTCACGGACATCAACGAGCTGCTGATTAAAGCTTTGGAGAAGCACTGATCGATCTTCACACGGGACACGCCGCTGCGGGGGCTGTTAAATATAGTTCTTTACAAAAACGGTGTCTCGTTTACTTTTTACAACATTAGCTGTCCTGTCATTAAAATAGGCGGTCATTTTGTCATCATTATATTGAAGGCTATACGTTGTTATACCAACACCCGGGGGTCACCTCGGAAATTAAATGTCCGTTACTTTTTTAAAGTACTGAATAATGAAGTCCGCCGCACACGAGCGCTCTGGATCAGAAATACCTTTACACCTCAGGTCCAGCCGCTGCACAGAAGAGGAGCCTCGCTGTGTGCGGAGATGGCTCTCCTAGTAGGAGCATGTCGTATTGTTGTCTTGCCTTGTCATATTTTTTTCTGTAAACTCTAAACGGCTAGGTAAAGAGAACAACATGTTTTTTGACGTGAATTGGTTTAGAAAAAGAAACAAGATGGAATAAAGGATAACTGTAAAGGAATAAACTTTAAAAGTCTTTTCTTTGGTTACACAGACCGCGGGTTAAGTTTGTTTTAGTTAAGTTTCCAAAAAAAATAATTTAAAGACAGAAATTCTCTTAGAAACCGACTTTTTGGTTTATAACGAGATAAATAAAGATGGTAAAGCTTTGTTTCCAATTCGCGGTACTGTCCACAAGTGATGGAAAACCAGGTATTTGTTGGTTAACCTCAAGAGCAACAGTTGAAGGAAAACCATACGCTGTACTTGAGGAGATCCAATCAGTCAGTCATCACAAGGAATTGATAAACACTGTAGTCTGCAAAGAAGTTAAGAACTGTCTGAAGAAAAGATGATAGATATTGTAAATGATTATGAGTATTGGAATTACTATTTAAATGACAAGTAGTAATACAACAAAAATATAGGAAATATTTACAGATGTTTGACTGAATTTTTTTAGTTTATAGTTTTAACAATAACTTGCAATGTGCAAAAAAAAAATCCTTTAGCAATGCGTTGAACAATCCTTGAACAAACGCAACAATCATTCAACAACGGATGGCTCATTGAATTTTATAATGATTAGTCCAAAAGACTTATTTTATGTTACTGTATATTATGCTCTCCCAAACTTCTTAACGAACCACTGATAATTAACATTTTAATCATTCGGAAATTCATGTCGTGTTATCCAAAGGTAGGAGTGGTTCTTACTATTATTTGCTTGAATGCGTCCCATTTTTCAAAAATATAATATAAGTTCCACAATCTGTTATAATTATTTAACAAATAAATTATTAGAGCTTTTTTTAGAAAAAAAAAACAACAGTAGTATTTATATCAGTATTCAGATATCTTTAATAGAATTTTCGTAGCACTAACTTTGGGCGTCTTTTGTTTTATAATTTTTACACATGGCATCATTATTAAGCTTCCATTTTATAGTCTGTGCGTCTGCATTGTGCGCTGCATCCTTGAAATAGCGTAGGAAGTTGTAATCGACCGCAACGGCGGCCGTTGACGGTATAACAAGTAGCCGGCTCGGCTTACGGCACGGACTGAAAAGAAGTAACGCCTTAACGGAAAAACCATCGGGCGTTTAATTAAGAATGCTTCAGACCATTTTTATTTATTAAAGTATACAATACCATTTTAAAGTAGGTATGTCTTAGTATCTTTTGTTGTTTAATATAAATATGTATATTTTTTTATAAAATCGACTTCTAACAAAAGAATTAGTGTTTTTTGAAAGAAAATAATGTTTTCATATAATGTTTATTTCAGTTGGTTTGATATAAATCTTCTTCATTCATTGTTTTCAATGTTAAAAAAACGACACTCCCTAAGAAGCGACCATGAGTGCGGCCGATATAAATAAAGTAGACAGTGACGACAGTAAAACTTTAGATAAACAACAGATTGAAGCAGAAGAAAAAGAGATCATGTTAAAAGAGAGCGATGCTACCGAAGCCGATGTCGAGCTTAGAATTGACGGTGGGCCGGTAAAAGCTGCCCTCTGCGGCGATATAACCGAACAGGGGCGTGAAGTTAAACCAAAGTTTATACCTATCGGCGCTATCAAAATGCCGGGATTCTTCACAAGGAACTCCGACAGAGAAAAGTCTAAGGTTCGTATAATACGTTATTGTACTCGGACGAAACGTCCTAGATACCAGTTGGCATCGTTCGTTACGCTACAAACAAGGAGTCGCCCTGATTTTAAATAACTTAATAACTTGTTCTATTTACTTTTGAATTAGCTCTGTGTTTAATGTAGCCGATTTTGTTTTCATCTAGGACGAGGAAGCAATTGAAAAGGATATTGACAACGAAAAGGCTCACGATAAAACCGATGATGAAACAAAATCCAAACAGAGGTTCCAATTTCTCCAGACCTGCCCATTTTCACAGTATCTCCATCAGACTGCCAATGAAAATGGTATTATAATTATGACTATCTCTCAACTTAGATTTTTATAATATTTGAAATATTTTCAATATACAGTGACATTGAGCCTGGTCCCGCGTGTTTAAGCTTTGTCCTGTTATGGTTTTATAAAAAAAAAGAAATGGAAATCTCTTTGCCAAAGCTTTGTCAATATAATATTTGTGTCTTCACTTCCAGTCAGCCAATGTAAATATTTATATTAGTAACTGTTTTCATTTACCGGACCTATTCTGATATATGTGATAACTTATCACAGAATTTATAATGGGTAATATCTTTTTTGTAGACAATGTATATTTTCTACATCTAGATGTATAACGGTGGAAGTGGATTTATAAACTACAAGGTTAAATCTCCACCCTCATAATAAATGCCACATGCTCTTGTTAACATGTTCTTTATACTAAATTGTTTACTAACATTTTAGTATTGCTTTGATTACTGAATGTAAATAAAGGTTCGAAATACTTTATTAGTTTTATAACATAGTGCATGCTGGGTGCACTAACTTCATCTTGTGCTCGGCATCAAACAGTATTCATGGAAGAGTGTGAAGATTTTTTTGCTGGGCTGTCATTGATTGGACAAATAAGGAAGCACCGTGGTTCTTTGTTTGTCCAATCAAAGACAAACCACAAAAAACTCAGTTGTCACGTCATAACTACAGATCTGGAAAGATATTCAAAGTCATGTCATTCTGAAAAAGAAGACTAGTAAAATTATAAGTCTAAGAATAGAGACTAGAAAATTCTTAGTTTATAAGTTTTAATTACAGTGTCATTAGTATGAGGCCAAATATGAATCAATATTATTCATTTACACTTAAGTGTTTTTTGTTCTTTTACAGATGGAGACAATACTGGCAATAAAAAAAGTTTTGGGATGTTCAATGTGTACCCAAAGATATTCAAAAAGCAATCGGCAACCAACGAGGCTGCCCTCGCCTCCATGGAGACTTTAGAGGATAAACTGGACACTCCCAATGATGGAATGGAAAATATTAAATTGGATATTGTGGTGTGTATTCACATTAATTGTTAAATTCCTGTATATTTGTATGTAGGTAAATGCTCAGAGTGTTTCTTTGTCACAGGATGACCAGGAAGGCAAAGTGGCCACGAGGCTCCCGCTGAAAGAGAGGATCAGACAGAAGAAGTTTATAACTGGTATGCGACAGAGCCGACTTCTGACGTCTTGTACTCTGAAGCTGTTTTGTATGTGGACTTTTGCTTTCAGATGATATCCTAGTGTGTGGTGTGGTTTTACTGGTGTTGTTAGCCGTCATCGTGGGCATCGTGATAGGAGCTCGAGTGGGACCTCCGACTGAGAGACCGCTGCGACTGGGACGCTTCATCACGACACAGACTTCCTGCGGCCTCGTTGAAGGGTAATCATCTGTTGTTGGCAATAAATCTGCATTCGTAAGGTTGTTGCAGAATAATATGTATGTCTTTTTTGAATGGAAATACTTAAAGCAAACAAAAAAATTTGGCATAAATGAATATTCGCGCAAGTCTCAGATCCCATAAAAAATAAAACGACTTAATGTAATGCTTTTAAAGTTCTTTCGCTATTTCATTACAACGCAAACTGTAAAATATTTCTGTTGTTTGTACATTAACATGATTATAAATGGAAACCTAACTTGAGATCTGATCGCTTTTCAGTATACTGGAGAAGGCGGTGTACCAATTTTTCAGTATTCCCTACGCCGTTCCGCCGGTCGGTGAGAGGCGGTTCACGTACGCACAGCCACTGAATGACTTATCGATGTGTTGGAACGGGACCTTGGACGTGCATAGCAAGGGCCCGCCGTGCATTCAGCTGCTGGAGAACGGCACCATCATCGGCGAGGAAGACTGCTTAACGCTGGACGTCGTCACCCCGCACGTGAGGTACGACTCGCCGCTGCCGGTCGTCGTGTTGATCGGCGCGAACACCTTGGCGGGCGGCGTGGGCCCCGTCCAGCCCTCGGCCGCCTACGCGTGGACGAACGAGGTCGTCTTCGTCAGACCGAATTTCAGACTGGGAGCGTTCGGCTTCCTCGCCTTGGACATCCTGTCGCAATCGAAGTATCCGCCTTCGTCCGGCAACTACGGTCTCAGTGACCTGGTGGTGGCGCTGCAATGGATCCAGTACAACATCAAAAATTTCGGGGGCGATCCTCAGTCCGTGACGCTACTGGGGCATCGCGCGGGAGCCACTCTGACCGCCGCCCTCACCACCGTCCGCAGCGCTCACACGCTCTACTCCCGCGTCTGGCTCTCCTCGCCCTCGGTCATCTTCCCCGGGGAGCCGTTGGAGCGCGCGCAGAAGAACAACGAGCAGTTCAAACACATCCTCAAATGCAACGACGTAGAGTGCTTGCGGAACGCCAAGCCGATGGAGATCATCTCCGCCACGCCGGACACCTGGCTGGGCAGCGACGCGCACACACTGCCGCGGACCGGGGAGGCCAAGAGGTCCTGGCTGGTGCTGGATGGGGAATACCTCAGGACGCACGCCTACGAGAGCTGGGACTCGCAGAAGGAGGCCAAGAACATCGGGAAGGAGAAGTTCTTCAAGCCGATGGTATTCGGCACCACGCAGCACTCGGCGCACTCGGAGCTGCTCAGGAAGAAGCATGTGGAGTGGAGCGCCGAGCTCGTGGAGCAAGAGGTCGAGGCCAGCGCGCTCGGGGGCAGGAACCTCACCGGCGCGCTGCTCGACATATACGGGAGGACCTACCTCGGCCTCGCGGAGTTGACCTCGGCCGTGCGCACCCTGTGTCCGTTAGTGTCCCTAGCGCGGATGCGGCTCGGCGCTCCGCTATACGTGGTGACGGCGGCCGGCGTGGCCCGGGGTTCGGGCCCGGCCGGGGCGGACTCGGACGCGGAAGCCATGCTGGGGAGCCTCAAATCGACCGCGCCGGAGACGAGGCGCTACATAGCGGCCATGCAGCAGCTGTTCTACTACTTCGTGTGGCACGGCAAGACGGCGGCCGGCATGGGCGGGCTCGTGGAGGTGGGCCAGGACGCTCGGCCGCTGGCGGGGCTGCCGGCCTGCGACCGCCTCATCCAGGAGGACATCGTGCCGCGGTTCGCACACGTCGACTGATGGAGCCGACGCGCGTCCTCCTCCCGCAGCCCGCCCCACGTCGTCTCCTGTAATGCTCTTATCTTTATACCCCGAAGACTGATCCCAGACCGCCGTATCTCGCCGACCTCCCGCTGCAGCCGCCGACGGGGCCGGAGGAGGAGTCTCGCCAGCTTTATTAGTTTTATCTTTAGGTGTACTTTATTCTCGATGTAACTTAGAGTCGAGAGAGTGATTGTTAGGCTTAAGGTGACCGAAGGCGGCGACCGGCCCGGCGGCGACGCTCGCCGGCTCGGGGCGCTCGTCAGTGAGGATCCAAAGAACCACTAGTGGATATTGTTCTTACCATAGTTTAGTCGAGACGTCCCGCGTGGGATGGGTCAGCGCCCCGCCTCCCGTTCCCTCGCCGTTCCCTCAGGACTCCCCGGAGCCCGCCCGCGCCAGGCGTCTCGCTCTAGGATCTCAGTATTTATATCTCTGTACTCCCTCTTTCCGAGTTTAGTTCTACTGCATGTGTGTGTCGTTCACCATTCATAGACTAGTATCGTAGTGTCGACCTAGCTTTTGTTATTTTCGTATTTTAATAAACTTATGAGGCTGAAATTTATTTTATTCGTTGTTGAGACGACTCGTGTCCTCGCTCGTCTGAGAGTGCCGCCTGTGGCCAATTTGAACTCATTATTTAATGCGAGCCAATAATTAACAATGACAAGTCAAGTTGTTCTGTAACCGGGTTGGGTGTTTCGCGTTACTAATGAGATGAATATAAATATAAATGAAACTAACACCCAGCAACTACGGTCTGCAAAGAAAAGGAATTCAAAGATTTGATGACTATATTTTATTGTTGATTCGGTAGTTTATGCTATGAAGTTGTTTCAAGTGTTCAGTAATGTATTTAGACACATGTGAGATTTAGAAAACTGTTTATTTAAAGTTCAATTTAGTATTATATTACAATTAAAAATATTACAATCTTACAATTTTAAATACATAGGTTTATATTACAAAGTCAGGACTTTTAATTCACAATTTAAAATAATTTAAATTAATTATTAATGTCAGTTAGGATATTAGTAACAAATTTATTTTAAATATTTTGTGATGGCTATTCTCCCAGCCCCATACAGCCGCTGTCGCCTGAATCAGAATGATTCTCATGAACAAGGAATTCTTCATCCTTGTCAGCTTATTGTTGATATTCCCACGGAGACGCGTCCGTTCCTTGCTGACGGTACTTTGCCACCGAACGACTCGTGCTCCCGCGTCTGTGTCTAACCAACGACTAAATCTCCAATCACGGCTACATTGTTGTGAGCATTGCGTACTTATTATTATTTCGTGTGTGTGAGCAGATGCAGTATAGTGTTAGCGGGGCTCGAGATCTGATTAAGACAGTCTGTAGTTGTTTAGTTAATGTCTGGTGTGTCACCGTCACCCCAGCAGTTGGGCCCGTCCGTTGCCCTGAGGCGCCTGCCGCTAACGCACACACAACACGCACCACTCCCCACGACGCCTCCGAAGAAATCAATTGTTCTTTTTACATTTTCGTCAAAATAACTTTTACTTAGCATTTATTTTAAAACCGATCTCAGAAATTAACGAAAATATATATTTTTAAATAATTTCATTGACAGTGAAAACCTATTGACGGCAGATGAGACGCGAAGAGAAGTAAATAAAACCCAGTGAAGCTTTGGTTAGTTATATTTAAAATGTGAGCGACCAAATAAAGAGTACAATAAATAAAATACAACATGGTAATGACTGCTGACCATCCCAACGACAATAAATTACAACCTTCAAATAAAAACTTACAGTCCACACATCAACATGATCTGACGGCCGTGGCGGGGTCAGTGGTTCCTCTCCCTCAGAGGAGAGACCACGGTCTGCAGGTTCTCTTTGCCCAGCTTGAGAGTCTTCCTCATAACGGACGGAGACCGGGGCTGGCCGGGAGCGGCCGACTCCTTCTTCATCTTGTCCATGATGGAGCTCTGCTTGGCCAGGGACAGCGTCAGCTCCTCGTTCTCCTGGCGCAGGAGAGACAGTTCCACCACCAGGGACTGTTGGTCTTGGATCTAAAAACATTCAATAGAGTGATGGAATGAGATAATTTTGTTTAAATTTAGTTAATAAATTTCTTTTTACTTGGGCGTTGTGTATTGGTATATGGAATTTATTTCCGGAGGAGTTTCATATGAATTCTGATCTAAGATTCCTTAGGAATTGAAAAAAAAAGTTCTTTTTTAGTTAATATCACCACGTGTACACTGCAGTGCGCCGGTGGTATGTTAGTACCTGTCTCTGTAGCCGCACGTTCTCGTCCTCCAGCCTCTCTATCTCGTGAGCGGCCCGCGCCAGCAGCCCCCGCGAGCGCTCCGCGGCGGCCGCGGCCTGGCCCGCCTGTTCCGTGGCCAACTCGCACAGCACGCGCTTGTTTTCCACCTGGCATCGTCAACATTTACAATAAGTTATGAATGAGCTCCTTTACAGACATTCCCAGTTTTTGTAGTGATTGTAGTTTATGTAACTCGCTTTGTACCTCGTCTTTCAGCTGTTGGATCTGCGTGTTGGATTCCTTCTTCAGCAGCTCCACGTCCTCGATGAGCTCGCTCTTGATGGAGCCCAGTTCACGGTAGGCTTCCTTCTCCACATTCTGCAGACTCTCGATGAGCGAGACGTTGTGTTCCATGATCCTGTTGTGTTCTTTGGCCAGAGCTGCTTTCGACTTGAGTATGTTGACGAGAGCCTCTTTGTACTCGTTACACTCCAACACGGTGTTGTTGAGAGTGTTCTTGAAGGTTTCCAGCTCGGACTCGAGCAGTTCTTTGGAGTTCGTCAAGGATTGGACCTGATTCTCCAAATGCTCCAGCTCTTTATCCGACTCCCTGAGCCGCATCGTCAAGACCTGTACTATGTCCCTTGTGACCGATAGAGACATTTCAAATTTATTTTTATCTTTGACGGCTTTGTCTGCTTCCGTGGTGAGTCTCATAATCTCATTTTCATGGTGTGTTTGTTTCTTCTGGTTATCTTCTTTTAGGTCTTCCAGTTCCTGTTGTATGTTTTTCTTCTCAGCATCAGCGGCATCCTTTTCATTTTGAATGTTGAGAATTTCTCTCTGTAAAGATTTGTGTTTTTCCTCACCTGCGGTGATGGTGTACCTCAACTCTTTGATTTCGTTTCCTAAACGGATCATTTCCGCCTGCTGATGCGTGAGATGTTCCTGGAGGTGTCTGGTCCGTTCCTCGTACTGTATCTCACACAGCCTCAGTTTCTCGTGAGTCGCTTCATCGACCTGTTCTAACTTAGCTTTCATTTCTTGCTCCTTGGTAATAACTTCATTTTCCAATTCATGTAATCTATCATCTTTGATTGCAATTTGGTTTTTAATAGTTTCAATAACATCATTGTACTTCTGTTTCAAATTCTCCTGTTCCACTTTCGATTTATTCATGATGGACTGTTTTTCTTCTTCCAGTTTTGTTTTGAGGGTCTCTAACTCGACCTTATACTCGCGTCTGATGCTTTCGTTGGCTTCGAGGGCCAAAGCGTGATGACCTTTGACCATTTCGAGTCTGTGTCGGGTCTCATCCAGACATGATTCCACATCTGTAAGCTTCTTCTGTAAATCTGTACACAAGCTGTCTCTAATAGTGATGATTTCTTCCAGTGAGGATAGTTCAACTTGCTTGCTACTAACTTCTTGTTCCAATTTCTCACATTCCTTCTCTAGAACACTGATCTGATGCTTTAGGTTATTAATAGTTACAGTTGAGCCGTCCTTCTCGCAGTCATTATTAGGGTCAGTTTTATCTTTGAGGTCAATTTTACTGAAATTGTTATGTAATTTGTCAATTTCCCTGCCATTTACTGTTTTCAACAATTTTTGTAACTTGGCTATCTCAGACTTCAGTTCCTCGATTTGTTTATTGTGTTCCTTGATGGTATAATCTTTATTTCTAAAAAGGTACATCACAAATTATTTAAGTCAATATTTTAGATTCCAAATTATATTTCCTTTAAAATATTACTTTATTACCTAATTTCAACTTCATGAGACTTGAGAAGGTCATCTTTGATGATGGTATCTTTCTTTAAATTAAATTTAGGATTTGACATGGGCTTCTTCAGACTGCTGGTAGCTTTAGTAGGAGGCGCAGTTTTAACAGGTCTTGGCTGAAACACAAAGCAAAAGTATATACATGGTTTGAAACAAGGGCATGTTTACAGACTTTGGACACCTGGGAAAAAGATTATTGATTACAATCACAATTCAAAACTTAATCCTAAATATAGTACAAATATACTTATAAGAATAAACTACATTATCTAAGGAGTCTGGTATCAGTCAAAAGAAAGGCAACACTTATGTAATTATTATTTGTCCACTTACCGTTTTAAATGATTTTGAACTATGTACTGACCCGCACTGCGACTGTGTCTCCAAATTTTCATTGGAACTCGTAGGAATTTTTATTTTTGGTAAAACTTTCGAACAAGTTTTTTCCGGTTCTTTTTTGTTTTGAATTTTGGATTGGCTTTTAACTGGGGCCGCTACTAAATAAAAGAAAACGGTTATAAAAAATTAAAAATATTATCACCCAAAACATCTGTTACATTGCAAGGGTATTTAAGTAGGATAATATAAATCTGTAACTTACCATCAAATCTCTTTGCCTTCGAAAACATTGTAAGATAGTTTAAATAAACTCCAAAAGGAAGATTCTATAAAACAATCGTTGAGATTAAAATGTTAAACTTTGTAAGCTGAACTTTTGTAATGCGGTAAAGCTCTCGAGTTCACTGTTCACTGGCGCAATTGCGCGCCAAATACAGTTCCGTTTGTATAGCATTTCAATATCAATAGCTGTTTTGTTTCCTATTGTGAAGCCCGACGACCGTTACGTTACGTTCCTTTTTACGCAATTGAAAATATATACAGCTGTCTTCATTTCTTCTTCTTTTTCTATAAGTAAAATACGAATCAATATTATTTATTCCATTTTTTCGTAGCAATGTTTTGGAAAATTATTTATAATCTAAAGAAATTAAATAATAGAATGATAGAAAATATCGCTCATGATATCTTCTATTAACATAAATTTATGCAATAAAATAAAATTATAAGATCGATAACTTAATATATATATATTATATTAGTTATATAATAAATCCCGCAATTAATGAGTACGATTATTCCTATATCTTTCTAGTACTCAAATAAATTAACTTAACGTGACTTGTATTAAAGTTTCTGGCCAACAGTTACTTATCTGAACTTCCATAAGAAATAAACTGACCCCCTTAAAAGAGAATTCCAATGTCTCTTTTTATTAGTAATTCTTTATCGTGCAGACTTACTGTTGTCAACTCCAACAAACTCGAGTCGTTTAAATCAACCTGGAACTAGTTTCCGACAAGGTTTCATAAAGACTATATTTTAATCTCGAATGATATAGAAACGGCCTAAGAATAGTCACGATTCAATATTTGAGTAAATATCAACACGC
Source organism: Danaus eresimus (assembly GCA_018231745.1). Lineage (NCBI taxonomy): Eukaryota > Metazoa > Arthropoda > Insecta > Lepidoptera > Nymphalidae > Danaus > Danaus eresimus. The sequence goes on from DVQP01000303.1 coordinate 11,670, forward strand.
TTACAAGCGTTCTTACTTTACTAAATGATTTACTAATTGCTTGAACTTTGTTACGTACGCGCTACAGAATAAAAAATTAATGAACATCGCCGGGCGACATCGTTGTTAGAATATCACATAACGAGTAACGCCGCTGACTCCGCGGAACGAACACCAAGCCGTGTGAACCAGAAGATTCCTGACACCACACAAGCAATGGAATGTCATTGCTGTCCTAACATCGGGGCAATCATGTAGTCTTAGGTGTAGGTTATAAGTTTTAATATATAATTCCTTAGTATAATATACATATAAGTAAGTTTCGTAGTTTTCCTGGAACCATGGTTGCAATCCTATATAATTACTTTGTTAAAAAACGATTTGATTTAATGGGAGCTGCAGTTGGAAATAAATAAACAAAACGAAATAAGGTGGACTTGAGTTTTACATATGTAGGAAAATCTGGACAAAAGCAATCTCTACATTCTCTACTAAACTCCTGCTACTTTACTTCAATATAAAGGAAATTTGTACAAGTGATTCTTCTAATTTATAAGAACCTAAGTCATCTTGTTTCAATATATAAGAGATATAGGATGAATAATAGTTTTGTATGTAGACATGCTTAATGTTTGGGAGCCAAAGTTAATTAAGTAAAAAATGTTAATCAAGCCCTAAATATCCTAAAAATATAAAGAGTACACATTTGCATAGCATATAGCATAAAAGACATAATATACAACAATATATTTTAAAATGAAAAACAATGTACTTAATTGAAATGCAAGGTTTATTTAAAAATATTTACAAACTAATTTACATGGAGGGGGGTGGCGGGGGAACTGGCAGCAGTGGAGGTGGAGGTGGCACTCCCATCATCGGAGCCCCAGGAGGTGGTGGTAAACGGATGCCATGGTTTTCCCACATTTTACCCGGGGGTGGAGGCATTCTCAGCGGTTCCATCTTGAATGCAAATTGTAAAAAGAATTGCTTTGTATCTTTGTTCCAATGCGTCCAGAACTTTGCATCATGCTTCTCCACCTCTCGACTTGGCACTTTGAAAGCTATTGTCTCATATGGTTCTGCTGCAAAGAGCAAGTACTGCCACCTTCGGTCTGGAGGCTCTATTTTCTGCTCATAAGCCGACATGAAGCGATGTCTTGGTTGGACACCTTCTGCTATTTCTAAAATCAATAATATTCAAGGTTTAAGATTGAATGAATGTCAAAATGTTCAAAGGAACTGAGATACACCAGATTTCTGTTCAAAATAAGTATGAACAGCTGTTTACCTGGATAATCAACTTGAAAGAGTAGACTTTGCTGTCCATTTTCTTGATCCTTTTGTTTAGTAACTCTGTAACCAGGGCGACCAATCTTAACAAACTTCTTCGGCTCAATCCTTGGCTTCTCTGGTGCTAGTTGCTGTGGAGCTTCTTTTGCCTCTTTGGCTGCTCTTCGAGCTAAGTTAGCTTGATGTTTTTTGCCTTGAGTGTGGGCCAAATAGCTGCCCTCGTTATTGTGCAGTGTCAAACATAACTTGCACTCATAAGAACCTATTGAAATAGAATTGGTTATTAATTAAAATACGAAATGAAAATGTCGCCTAAACCTTGTATGGTAGAGTGTAGGCAAACCTAAATGATTTTTCATAAAATAAGGATCCTTATTTAAGTCTATTGTTTCCAAAGCGAGCTGTCGCAAGCGCTCCCGACGATCTCGGTTGCTTTCGGACCATGACGCCACACCACCACCTCCGGTTTTACCACCAGGGCGGTTTTGAAAATCCATTTCGAAGCTTTATCTTTTTATTTTAGTCACATTTACATAAAAGAATTACAATAAAAGGTTAAAAGTAGTGTTCATGAGGTCTAATTATTAAATCTTCAAACAACTTCACAATTCTTGCGAGTTTGTGAAATGTCAAATTGACAACTAGAAGTTGATCTGTTTGTCTTTATTATTATTTTACTGACACAGCGCTAGTCTAAGTAATTATGAAATTTAAAATAAAATTTGAGAATATTATGCTTTAAATGTCTTTAATGTTGATAGAGTAACTTAAATCTATTTTTACATTTGAATGAACAAATAAAAATATTTTTTTACATTGAATATGTAAGTCAATCGTCAAACGTACATTGACATTGACAGCAAAGTTTTGGTAATCTGTTCTATGTCTCACGGCTGTCTTTTCTTTGTCAAAATACGGCGAAGGTAGTGTTTTTCTCTAAAATCTTAATAAATCTTAGTAATCTTGTAATATTTGTTAAAATGATTACAAGACTTTTGTTTGTGGTGTCGATTGAAGTTTTCCTAATAATGTATTTAAGTAACAATTGTGAAAATTTCTGTAACTTAGCCAATAAAATTTATGAAACTTTTAGGTAGCGTATCAAGATGTTGATGCCCAAACAGAACCGTGTCGCTATCTATGAATACCTCTTTAAAGAAGGTGTCATGGTAGCCAAAAAGGACTACCATGCACCCAAACACATCGATCTGGAGAAAATTCCCAACCTCCAAGTTATCAAGGCAATGCAGTCCCTTAAATCTAGAGGTTATGTTAAGGAACAATTTGCATGGAGGCATTTTTACTGGTGAGTACAGTCGTATTCATTTGTCGTTGAATAGGAAACTATTACATTTTGTACACCTGGAATCTTGCTCTCTGATCAGGGAAGTCTAGATTCATGATCAAAGTTATACGTACATTTTTATTGACATATCTTTCTTGTCTGCTACTTTCCGTTGCAATAAGTGTTACTAAAATATATAAGCAAATATTTAATAAAGGATTTGAGCTTAATTAATTAAATAACTGTGATGATATGTTATTTTGATATATTCAAAGAGTATGACCATGATATTCCAGGTACCTTACAAATGAGGGCATCGAGTATTTGAGGATTTTCCTGCACCTGCCCCCTGAAATTGTCCCAGCAACGCTGAAGCGTTCAGTGCGTACTGAGACAGTTCGTCGTGGTGCTGTGGGTCGGCCAGATGCCCCCGCACGCTCCGCTGAAGACAGATCTACCTACCGCAGAGCACCTCCAGCTGGTGGACATGATAAGAAGGCTGATGTCGGACCGGGCTCATCAGATGTTGAATTTGTAAGCATAACATTTTTTATGCCTTTCTGTGTAAAGAAACCGCAGATAATTTTTAAATATTTTTAATTTGTACTACATGTATGTTTTTATATAACATGTGACGGTATGCCTTTTATTTGAAGAGACATATTTTGGTGTAACTCCTATAATAGTGTCTTTACATGAATTTCATCTTTTTGTACTGAGATAATGTGTAAAGTTATTTTTTAATTTCTTTTACAGAGAGGAGGATTCGGACGTGGAAGACCTGCCCCTAATTAAGCTAAATAAAATTACAATTATGTATTATTTTGTTTTATTTTACTAGACAAGCATGAGTAATTTTTATTATACAATTCTTTACAGAAAGTGATTTAAGGACCCAGTTTCACCAATCTCTGTTTGTTAAATCTAAACAAGCCATTTACTAACGAAGCTTCAAAAATATAATCGCCGGTTAAAATATTTCCGCCCCACAAGGCGTTATTAAATGACCGCCGACCAAATGATTCGTTCTTGTTGTAGACAACCAAATTGATGCAATTACGTTCAATACGACCGCCATATTCGCTACGTCGCCCCACTCTATCCCTTGCTCGTATTTATCCCTCGACACGTCCTTTGTAAGCTTATGCGACCAAATTGTATATATAGTTAAAGAGATAGATTTCTCATACAAACAGCATTCTCTTCAGTGTCCCAGGTGGAACCTGTCAAATCGTGTGTTCAAGTTATACGATATGAAAAGAGAACTTTATTTGCAATGTCATTGAAAAGCCGAAATTTTTCATCATACAAAAAAGATATTTTGATTCACCTTATTAAGAAATACAAGGAAACGAAACTGACACAACAGACGCCGTTACTGTGGCTACAAAAAATCGAGGGTGCGATTGGGCATTTGAATTTTGACAATACAATAGATTAACAGGCCGCTAGCCATTTGACGGAGCTCTAGAGCAGGAGTCAATATTAATGTCTTGTTAACAGATTTAAACGGACATTAGTGCGCGGTGAGACGCCCGATACATCCAACAGACCATCAAGCGCCTCAACAAGCCGTTATTTAATAACATTGATTGGTGAAACTCGGCCTAAAGTTAAAGAAAACACTATAATGAAACAAATGATAATTTACTACCCAAACTATGTCAGATTAAGTTCATTACTGTGTTATCATGTGATCTCGCTTTATTTGATTAATAATTAACAACTTTTGGGTTGGGCGGTTTTGGGAACTCTCCGATTTGATCGATGTAGTACTGGTGGGCGCGGTAGGGCCTGAGCTCCCACGGAACTTGGTCTTCCATGTGTGTCAGAGTCACACACAAGTCCTCGAGAGTTGGAACACCTTTCACAACATTGTCTGTGGTCGCTTCCTGTAATTATAACATTCAATATCATTCCAAATGACCGTTTGTATAGACTTGATGTGGCTGTCTCTGATCGTGGCTCTTTAAACTCACCTTCTCCAGACCCTCCCAGTGAAGAGACCCGAAGGGATAAGCGGGAGACATGTTTGCCATAGCCACTTTGAAAGAGAGGATAGGGTCATATTTCATATCAAACGTTTTGAAGCCCCACTTCTCGTCTTTACGCATCAGCCTGAAGAACCACCAGACCAGATCGTGCAGTAAATATCTCTTAGGCCTGAAAAACAAAAACGAACATTAAATATTATATATGTGATAATGTAAGGACTAAGAAAAAAAAGATTCCCATATTGTGTAAATTGCCTATGGAGAATATTCTAATTTGAATCGTTAATGACCAGTGAGGTTTACCAAGTCAGGAGTCGTACTCACCCCACCGCCTGGTAGAGCTGGCAGCGCGTGTCGGGGTCCCGCGCTGCGTTCACGATGCCCTGCGCCACGTCCGACACGTACACGGGCTGCTTCACCGTGTCCATGCCGTGGCGGTACAACGGCATGTAACGGTTGTGGCGACGCCAGATTGACGCTATCGACCTTGGACAAACAGACAACATTTATTGATAATGACATACAAGCTTTAAGCAGAGATCAACTCCGGGACTTGCTTGTGGTGGTGTTATGAACATTCATCTGTGATGTAGCAGGTTAATATGTTAATATGTCAAACGTTACCCCTAACCTAATTTGTTTAACCTAATTGAAAACAGTTGAGCTAAACAGTTGAGGTTTCACATTTGAGAGCATCAATACTGTTTGAAGCATGTGCCAAGTCCAGAAATTTGGGATTCTAATGAAACAAATTCCTGATGGTCTTTGAAATACATTTACCTTATAAATCTATCTTCCGAACCGTAAATGTCAGAAGCTCGGATGATGGTGGCTGTAGGGAACTCCTCCCTGACGGCCAGCTCACCGTGGTACTTGGATACCTTGTACATGGACGGTGACTTCATCACTAAAGGTTTAGGATTGGGTTCAGCATTTAAGTAAGAAAGGTGAATGAATCTATCCACACCCATTTCTCTGCTGATTCTGAAATTATTAAATAAACATAATAAACCATCTGTATTGATGAATTGACTTGGAATATGAATATATATATATAATTTTTTACAGCTATATTTTTGGTTAGAATTGTATATTATAGCCCATGTGCTTAATAAATATAAAACAAATAATATAATCAATGTGTTACCTATTCATTTTAAATTAATCATACCTGGCGAGACGGCGCGGTCCATCGACATGGACATCTGTGTATTTAAAGTTTTTAGTTTCATAGTCTCTTCCAACAAGATTGATGACAACGTTGGAATATTTCACAGCTCTCCTGATGGACTCTTCATCTCTAAGGTCGTAAGGTGCAAACAAAACCTGACCCAGGTCACCGCACACTTTCAAACGAGCTGCATCATAGAAGTCTCCTCTATAAGGCAAAATCATCTGAAAAAACAAAACATTTTTTATATTTAATAGTTTTAAAGAATAAGAGTCACTGGGCAAGTTACTTAGTCAAGAAATCTAAATATTTATTTGTAATTTTCAAGAGATTTGTGATGGAGTTATAACACATTGTTTTTCTATATGAATGGACTAGCAGTTGGACAGCCAGACTACCATTATTATAAATAAAACTTAATAATAAAATTTTGATAATAAATTCTACAGAGCAGAGTAAGTAAAAGAATAAAGAACAAAAATATAAAGCCAGATAATATACAACTTGTATTTTCAGATATAGTCATAGAATTAAATTAGAAAATTGTTTTATGGACTTTATGATATACCTGAGTTCCGATTTTGCCTAGTTTGTTGCACACATAGCGACCAACAAATCCCGTGCATCCAAAGACAGTAGCAACTACCCCATTGAAGCTGCTGCGGCCACCGGTACCACGTTTATAAGCGGCTAGGTTTTGATCACTGCTGTATTGCCCAGATTGTATATAAACAATGCTTATATATCCCTTTTTAGCTGAAAAGAAATTTAAATTACATACTGACGAATCAAGTCGCACTTATCGATGAAAGTCTAATTAATTTCATAACAGTCAGTGTTCGAAAACGAGACTGTAAGCCCCTGCAGTAAGCCTAAAAACATCAACATCACTTCAATTATGTAAGAGATTTGAGCTATTATATTTTTTATAAAGTGCTATGCTTTGTAATCACTCACGTATGATTTTGGAGACCAAATTGCCTGTAAAAGCTAGTGAAGCCATTTTGCAGGCCTTTCGAAAAGGTATTACAGTTTATTGATATCACACTTTGAATGTCTTCCAAAACCTTTGATAAAATATTTTGTCGCCTTCGTTGTCATCTGTCAATGTCAAAGATAGGTCGGTGAAGAAAAATTCCTTAATTTTTGTTATGAATATTATTCAGAGTTGGTATTTTGCTAACTTCTTTCAAGATTATATATTATATATTTCCTAGGTTTTTCTAGAAACATGCACACGTCCTCGTAGAAAGTAACTGATGAAAATTTCAGGCGATATCAACAATAATGCACAATTATCAAGATCGATTTTTTTATAATTGTAATTTATAGAAGATTGTAGTATCTTGTAAGAGACATCTGAAATAATTATTTGGGTAAACATTTGAACTATTTTGGTCGTACTCTAATTTTAATACTACTACAAAATATTACATATAAAACTTTATAGATATCGGGAATCTGCAGAGCAGCAGGACCGTCGTCGTAGCGCAGATAGGTTTAGTTTTTAAAGAAAATAATATAAATTCAACAATGGCATTGAAGCACAAACGTATTTAAAAGATTTACATAAAGCCTCACACAACCTTATGATAATTGATTTTATCTATATCAGCCCTATATTACAAAACAAATGCCATTCCAACCATAGAACAAATGTTTTAAAATTATTCTTAGAAGAAGAAGAAGGTACATCAGAGCAGAGTTTGAAGGGCGAAGGTCACAATTAAAGAATTGAACCGAACTGTGTATTACTTATAAAGAAATAATCACATCTCATATAACGCTCAATCTCATGTTAGTTACAAATATATCTTTAACCTCTCGTTTTTATGTTTCATAAAATCGAGATCGAATCGGTAATGAGTAACATAAATCAAATTCTAAACATATAACTTGTGAAATCCTTAGACCGACAAACAAACTTTTAGGAGTCCATGGGTGATCATCTTGGGCAATTGGAAGGGCAATTTTCCATTGACCCTTAATGTAACAGATTTGGTCTTATTTGATTACTTATTAAATATATACAGTTTTTTTTTTAACTTTATAAATTATAATTAATGCTTTTCTACTGTTTGTACAACCAACGATGGTGGTGTCAAGTAGTTGCTTAGACTAATACGCATTTAAACTTTTTGAAAGTATAATTAATTTTAGTTTTAATGAAACTATTTCGTAAATGCTTTGAAGTAAAAATATTCCTATTCAGTATAAAAGCTTGAAAATAAATATATGTGGGAAACAATTTGTATTATAATTTAACAATAATTTAAACCTTACAATAATTTAAACCTTAGTTGAAAAAGATTGACGTGTGACGTCTGTCATTTGTTGATATCGAGCGCAGAGCGGGTGATTCTTGTTAAGGTGTTGGTGTTGTTTATTAAGTAGTGCTTAAAACATGATAATATGTGATATTGTATTCAAGAGTCCCAATATTTGAAACTATGAATTGACTTAGAACTTATAAGTATTTTAAAGAGCGGCAAAAGTAGACTAAAACTAAACACAATGAACGACGAAGATATACAAATATTAAATGGAAACAATTACTCACAAGTGAGCCAAATATTGGAAGATTTCTTAAAAACTGTAAGTAGATCATATATATTTTATAGTTACATTGTAGCCATGATATTACCTCTTTATTTTTGATAAATTAAATAAAGTACGAGGAAATAGGAACCGGATGTATTGAAATGTTGGGTTTTCAGAACGATGATGTTTTCACATTTCCATTCCTGTCCGAGAACAACAGGAGAGTTTCTCTGTGGGCTGCCTTGTTTCAACATCTACAAAGTAAATCTTCAGAGGCAATACACACTCTGTGTTTAGCTACTATTAGACTCTTAAGGTAAGTTATTCAAATTTATTTTTCTATTAAATTTTTTTCTCTTTTATATTTTTCAATATTTTATGGCACTTTTTTCCTCCAGTCGGGATAAAAATGAACTAGAGAGTCTTATTTGTGAAAAATGGGTACTAACTTTGATTGAAAGAGCTGGTTTGTTTAACTTCGTCGACCCCGGGGACACTATGGATATCAACATGCCAGCCAAGGAAGTTGTGATGGAGGCTCTCAAATGTCTATGCAACATAGCATTTAACAGTGAAGTGGCCCGAGCTCTTTGTGCACACTCTAGTATCGCTCAGGGCCTTGTGGCTAGACTGAGATCTTACAAAGAGATACCATTCAAAGATGACATCATGCTGTTTGATATGAAATTGCTTTTCATCTTGACGGCTCTGAGACCAGATATTAAAACAAAGATAAAGGATGAGCTGCACGGAATGGATTATTTGGTGAGCTGTATGAACGAACTGGTGTTGGATTCTCAAGAACCACAACAGGATGTGGCCGGATGTACAGATATTGAAATGAGTCATAACTGTTTGCTGCAGGTGAGAGATCAAGTTACAAATACATCAAAACTTATCAATACTAATAAAATAAATGGGAAGTTGAAGAATTATTGTGATATATATTTTTAGGATCACCAGCAAGCGATTGCATGCGAAATACTGAAGACTCAGTTCAACCTCACCTTGCACTCAGGGTCCAGCGACCCCGTCAGCGAGGAGGAAGAAGTCATCTACTTGAAACTAATGCCATCACTGACGGCACTCCTGTACGCGCGCACAACCTCCCAGCAAAAACTTATGGAGCTGCATAGCAATATTGCTAATTTACTTACAAGGTGGCATATATACATAACACTGACTATTCTAAGTATACATTTTTAACTAACAGCTTCTTAGTGTTGACAATATTGTAGAGGAGGTCATCCACCCCGGTTAGCTGAGGCTAAGGTTTAGAACTGTTCTTGTAGCAAATGGTATTTACTTTCTTAGAACATTTGTATATATATATATATATATATAAATTTCAGTGTGCCGCCTGTGTTCTACCAGTTTTTGACTCCTGAGCTGAACGAGGGAGAATCAGCCCAGTATGTTTATGATGGTTATAATATGGATGCTCTGCAATCCCTACTGCAGCTTCTGCTGTACAGGCTGTCCATCACTGAGGTGACTCAAAAGTCTATAACAATATTAAGTTTCTTACATGTACTATTTCTCCATAAGGAAATCTGATTTCAGACGACAAAAAATCAGTACGAGAACCTGTCTCCGATACTCACAGTGCTGAATAAGAGTGCAAGGAGTTGTCGAGTTCAGAGGAAGTTCTTGAGGCAGGAGGTGTTGCCTCCGCTGAGAGACGTGTCCCGTCCGCCGGAGCAGGGAGACACTCTGAGAAACCAGCTGTGCCGCCTCCTCACCACACCCATCACCTCCGTCAGAGACCTGGTTGCCGAGTTTCTTTTCATACTCTGCAAAGAAAAGGGTTCGTTTTATTTCGTTCACTCAAAATTGATATTATAATAAATGACCTTTCGTTGCTCTGGAGTTAATTTTATACTGATAAAAAAGACTCTTCTGACGTGTCAATTGAGATCTCGAGTAGGCAAAGTCTAATAAACAAATGCAGTCGGTAGAATGGTGAAGTACACGGGATTCGGCAACGCCGCTGGCCACCTGGCGCAGAAGGGGCTGATGGGTGGCGGGCGCGGGCCGGCGTACTCCTCCAGCAGCGACTCCGACACCGAGGAGTACCGGGAGGCCGAGCCCCACATCGACCCCGTGGTGGGCTGCACCAGGCCGCCCCGGAACAACCCCTGGGAGGGAATGACTGACGAACAGGTGAGTGGCGAGCCACAAGTCACGCACCAGCCTCGCGATGAGTTACAGCTAGTTTCAGTCCGACGACTGGAGTTTTTACTTGTGAAGTTCATTCATTACTCACACTCATTTGGATTCTCTTCTTGTGAATCTCAGCCTGCGGGGTGACTCGGGAAACAAGGCCGTTTGGGATTTTTGAGTAGTCATAAAACTCATGAGTCAATGTCACTCGGCATATCACAAGCAATTAATTTCATAATATTTTGATATATTTTCTAAAAATTTCCAGAAAGAATACGAAGCCATGAAACTCGTCAACCTCTTCGACAAGATGCTGTCCCAGGGAGTGGTGAAGCCGGCCAGGCTGGGTCCGGACGGCCGGCCGCAGACCCTCGACCACGTCATGGAGCTCAGAGAGCAGCCGCACCGATCCAACTCTTAAACATACACTAACACCTGCAAACCATGTACCTGGCAATCAATGAAACACCTGCTACACCTGGAAATGGCAAATTAAAGAAATAAACTGTTCGTAACACTCACATATAGTGGAGGTGAAAATAATTAATAATATTCGGAATGAAATCTTCTAATATTTTATTTTGTAAATAAGTTATCATCTAACAAAACAGTATTGGTGGGAAATACTCATTATAATACTAGAGCCGTTCCATGGAAACAATTTTATTATGAGGTGAGGTGTTCATGGGCAGACGGTCACTGGCTTCTATAACCACATACCCCAGGTGTGAGGTCACTCTGGACTTGGAGTATATTGGAGAAAAAGAAACATATGAGAGATTTAGGACCCGCCCCCATCTAAAAAGTGGCTTAGGCTGATACTGTTAAAACCAGCTCCCAAACCACTGTAATCTATGAAGAATCAAAAATAATGTTTAATCAATAAATCCTCTTTGATGTTTATAATAAAAATATTGTAAAAATAAAAAAAAACCTTAATAATCCCAACAACGTGTGAGTATAGTCTCCGTTGTAACTGCTACTGGCATGTTATGTTTATTTATATACAACGAATCATATCTTGTTGTTGTAGAGTAGTGAGTCACTAGCGTGGTTTCTAACTTAGTGTCGGACACACAAACATGCATTAGATTCAATACTTAGAACAGGCGACGGGTTGTAATCTAAACTGTAGTAATGTGACTACTAGTGTACTGAGATTATTGCTATTGAATTCCCTCTCTGTGTATTTTAGCCTTTCACTAGTCATAGATGTTCCTCTCTTTATAGCATTTCGTTGAGTATTTACTGGCCAAAAAATATTTACTGGCCAAAAATATTTACTGGCCAAAAATATCGGTCCACTCAGCGCTGTTCCTGGACGACTGACAGACCGCGTCACCGATACTTAATGTAGTGATTCTCTTATTTATAAACTGAATTTGTATTTTCTAGGTGTTTAAATCTTTCATTATATTTAAATAATAAAGACTTCAGGAATATAAACGGTTTTTAATTTGTAAAATTTATTTTACATTATAATTAATTTAAATTTCTAAACTGATTATAATGTTGACAGGACATTTTGTATAATACAAAGAAAAGTGTTTGTTCTACCTCTAGTAACTAGAATTTGCATTTTATGAAGTTTGGATTGATTACTATAATTTTCTTTAATAATGAAACCATAGCATTAAAAAAATGCTTATTGTGAAGGTGTTTTGTCACCCACAGTACAATATCATTATTTTAGATTGTCAAGGAAGTAAAGATTAAAAATACATATCTTATCAAGGCAGGGCTAAGTTGACCAATTTTTTTAAGCAACGTGTTGGTGAGACGCGGAAGTTTGGTATTTCGTAATCGCACTTTGTGCTTCATCATTTTGAAAATTAAATAATTAAATTTCTTAGAACGTTACGTCTTACTCTGATGTGACGTTTGTTTCTTCATAAAATTACCGTTAGGCAATTGCGGCAAATAAATAAATGGTAACAAAACATCGTATTTAAAAATCCGGCTTGAAGACTTGTGAGAGATCCACACGGCCTGTGAACTTGTCTTTATAACACCCTTAGCGGCGACACAGCGCAGCCCTCACTCGGCTCTCAGTTCAACCCCGACACTCGCGCGGTGAGGACGGTCACTCGCGTACAGTTCTGCTAAATCATTTGAAATCTTCCAATCAATATAATGTATTTGAAATCAGACTTAATTTTACTGTAAACTAATGAAAATATAGCATTTATTGAGTAGCAAAAAATTCATATAAAATAGGTCATTGAACTTTCTTTGTTCAGCTGACCGTCACTGAGTACGGAGTGCACTTAGGTTTATTCGATACTACAAATTATCATTTTTAGATTCGATTTTATTAAATAATAATTGCAAAAGTTCATTTTTAACAATTTTAAATAACAAGTTTAGGGACGAAATTTCATGTACCTAATAAAGATATAAAAATTTTAATTGAAAAAATAAAGGTAATTCAATAGAAATTAGAAAGAGGATATTCGTACCAGAAAAAGGATTAAGTAGAAAAGGATACATCTTATATAGTGACGAGAAGAAACGACTGAAATTAATTGTAAAATACAATTTAAAGGAATTCTCGGAGCGATTTTAAATAAAGATAATATTTTAAAGTTTACACAAATACTATATTTAAGAAGCAATCATCTTCTTGGTTTAGTTTAAAGTAATTGTAATAATATGTTAAAAAAAAATGTATGTACTTATTACAGGAACAAAGCGAAAAGTTTATACAGTGAAGGCATTTAATTGCGTAGATTAAACTCAATGTTATTAAAGCAATATTATAGCGTGGGTTCGTGTAGTCTGTAGACTGACAATGATGGTATTATTTGTGATATATTTGTTGGGGTCGTGTAGCGCGTCTATCGCGACCGGCTGTGACCGCGCTCCGAATGACTCTCAACCGTCTGATAAAAATTACAAGCTGAGTGTAGCAGGAGATCCGGACCTCTTTCTGCCGGGAGAGCTGTACACTGGTCTGGAATAATATAACGGTTTATTGTTAAATATCGTAAAAACCTTCACTATATGGGTATTCATATTTTAACAGTATCCCTGCAAGGTGTAGATAGCGGACAAGGCCCGACGCCTTTCGTAGGGTTCTTGATATGGGCCGAGTTGGATGATGCGGGCAATGAGAGTAATGGCGACACCCTCAGGGGTCCTCCGGCGCTCGGGGCCCTGCAGGCCTACGACACTCAGACTAAACTCTACGAGCCCTGTAAGCCGGCTGTGGACAACGCTACGTCTCACCCAAAGACTGAAGTCCAAGTGAGCCTTCGTGAAAACCAAACTAGTCGCTAACACTTAGCTATTTCGCAGTCGAGATAATGCTTTCTCGTTATTTATTAAGATATTTTTGTCCTGATTTCTGTCAGATTATTTTAAAACTACGACCTCGAGTGTGGTTTCCTTTCTCCAGGTAATATGGAGTTCCCCGTCCATCGTGACTGAAAACAATTGCGTCAGACTATGCGCTCGTGCAGCAAACGCGGAGGGCACGACGAGTTCCGTCCTGTGCCGCAAGTTATGTTCAGCACC
>DVQP01000304.1:0-25601 GCA_018231745.1 Danaus eresimus
TGTCCGTGTCCGTGTCCGTGTCCGTGTCCGTGTCCGTGTCCGCGTCCGTGTCTATTATATAAAGTATGGATGTATATTCATCCACATATTGATGAGTACATGGAAAATGTACTGTAAACTTTCTCACATTCATCCGCTGCCCTTCATCTTTCATATACAGTAAGTCAGTAGTGATACCCACGTACATAAATATAAATACCTAGGAACATGGAAAGATTAAGAGTATGTATTTATATATATTAAGAATATAGTTTTATTAATTCTGTACTCTGCTAATGATGTCTACATTTCACTTACAACCTTTATATTATCTTACTTAGATTCTTAAGCCACAGTTTCCCGCTTTGAGTCAACACGGTCCCTATTTAATTAACGGCATTGTAAACAACATTAGGGTGACCACAATTCGGATCTTACAAGTTCTCTTGTTGTTAGTCTTTAGAACATGTCTGACGGACGTTGATTAACAATTTTGACTATTGTACAAGAAATCGTCGTCTGTAAAACACAAGAAATTTTATTCTATCTAAAAATAGTCCGTATATGTATTTTAGAACAACTTTGTAACTGTGAGGGTTGATCTTGAACAGTAGATACAATTCAGTGTAAAAGATACAATATGTGTATTGTGGTTTTCTGTGAAACACGGTTCCATATAGCAATTAGTTTACTCGCATCGTATGGTAGGTGAATATTACAAAGTTTTACCTAGAAACAAACTCAAGAGTGCCTCTGGAGGTTTCTCACTAAGAGCGTGTTGTACCATCTTGTAATGTTTAATTATATATACGTTCATGATTATGGCTCTTACGAGTTTATGAACTTGCTACTCAAAACAATTAGGAAATAAGAAAGCAAAGACAATTATTTTCAACGTTGCTTATCTTAACTATCCCGTCGTGACACTTAAGGTATTTAAAAATTTAAAATACTTAGTAATGTCGCATTAAATAAAAATTAATCAGCATAAGTGCATTATGCTGTTTAATTTTATTTAAAAAACTTGTTTTTTTTTTCTAATATATGTATATATATTAGAAAAATATATATACATATATTAAAAAAAAATGTATATATTTATTTAATAAAAAAAATATGTATGCTTAAGACCTCTTGCAAGACTTTATTTTAGTGTGCACTTATTTTTATTTTTTACAATTATTCGGTTCAAATATGCATTGTAGAATTAAAAGCCATCAACGACCTTGTGTGAAAAAAATAACTAAGTACCATCTCAAGATATCAGTTCTCAAAGAATATTTGAGAAGAAACTTTGTAACGAGAAATTATCCGAAAAGGAAAGAACGTAGATAAATTTGTAAAGATATTTTCATGAGAGCTTTTGTTTGCAGTATACATTTTCAGAAATAAAGTGGCGTAAAATTTTGCTTCGAGTGATAAGGCGCGAGGTAATTTTTACAGGCACATTTGCCGTAACAATAATAACAACTCGCAACTAATTAAAAGTAGGGCGCGGACTCACGGAAAAGGCTCCTTACCTTGATAAAGTACAGATAGTAAAAGGTTTTATGCTGTGAATAAATTATAACCAGCTATTTTTTACTCAGAAAAAACAAAGCCCTTTTATTAATATTCTGCATTCTGATTCTGTATTATTAATATTCTTTTTAAGTGCGGAATGACTTATTTCTTGTCATTATTAAGCTACTTATTTTAATGTTTCACAAGAAGTTTCATAATGAAAAATATATATATTTATTTTATAATAAATATTTAATTGATAATAAGTACATATTGCTCTTTAGAGTTAATACAATTCTATCATATCATAACGTGGAAACATTTTACAGCAATTTCATTTAAGCACGTAACTATAATTTTGCCAACGCTCCACGAAGACTCCTTCTAATTAGCAAGCTGAGAGCTAAATATAACATTTATGATATATAAATTTTCCTCAGCAAGCAACACTGTTAATCTGAACTTTATTAGATATGTTTAAAGTGTAGATTATTTTGTAGCAACTAGCAGTTTCTTGTACAGGCTTATCTTTTAAATTATACGTTTTATTTTACTACCCCATTTCATTATTATTATTATCTAAAAAGTTATGTATGTATGTCTCGCATTTAATAACTTTGATAACCACAATTTGCCAGTGGCTTGAATTTAAATAAATTGAAGAAACTGTTGTATTAAAAAATATATAATTTTAATAACTGCATATTTTAATAAGAGATTCACATCTGAGGTGAATAAGAATAAAGAAATAATTAACTTTATTTTGAAATGTATCAATAAACAATTTTATTTATAACTCAAATAACTAGTCTTGTTTTTATTAATCAATTTAAGTTAAAAAAGAAAATAAGATCATTTATTAGCTTCGTATATAAGGTTTGTTTTCTGCTAGAGTATTGCTAAAGTATTTTAACGGGTTATATTAAAAAAAATAAATTAAAATCATATATACATAGAGACAGATATTAAACAAGCAACTGCAGCCCACAACTGTTTTTTTTTACCTACTTATGTTTGTTGGGCCACCAACAAACTCTGTAATAGTGGTTAAAAGATAGAAAAAAAATAATAATGAAAAGTTGTAAGTAAGTAATAAGTAAGTATGACATACTAATCGCTTGTAGAGCCACTATGGAGAATTGAATTTGTTTCTATAAAACGATTTTATCATCAAGAATCATGTATCAGAAAAATAAGATTCGTCTTTTTGAATATACTGGAACCTATGTATTTACCCGTCTTTGAAAATAATACCTGAACAATGTTATATGTTAGTAAAAAATAAACACAAAAAATCCTCGGGTACAAAGTGTATCAAACAAATGTTTTTCACAAATTAAACATTTAAAATTGCAGTAGTCGCTTTTTCATCTTGAGCTCCAAAATAACATTTTTTCTTAATATTTTAAATAATTTTTTAAATAGAAAATATTAATAACATTTAAAGTACAAGTGTAACATATAAATCAGTTCAAAGTTCAGAACGTTCAGAACATTTTGTTCTCTCGAACTTCAATAATATCTAACGAAAATAGGGGAGATTTATAAAGAGGAAAAAATATTTTCGATGCATATATATTCTGTTTTTTTAATCAAAAGGAACTATCAACGTGATAATTACCACAAGCAACAAGAATAATATATTTATTAGGAACAGTTCATCAGAAATAACTGATTAAAAAAAAAGTGTCAGATTTTTTCTTGTACTTTTTTTTATAGTGAGCATTATTTTGGTTTCTGTGATATTTATAATAGTTAATTTTATACTTATTTCAGACAAACTATTTGATAGAAAATGTCAAAACTGTACATGTAGTATATAAATAGTTCGTTGGTTTATTGTTGTTTGCTTCTTGTAAATTTTTAAAAGCACATGTGCCTCAGGTGATAAAGTCAAACAACAATCCATGAAATACCTTAAGTCTTCACAACTTTTGTAATGCATTCGCATTATTTTGCGAACTTGCTTAAACTTTGAGTGCTTCTAAGCATTAAAGTTAATATTTAATCAAATTTTATGGTTTGAGAGCACTGGCCATTCTTATAAAAATTTGTATAATGCATGCTTTTGTATGTTCCCAGCTTTGTATCGTTAGTAAGCATTAAGATTTTTGTCATAAAGTTATACGGCGATTTATTTCATCATTCAGGACTACGACTCTATATGTACATTTATTTAGTTTTCTATAATGCTACATATTTTGTAAATTGCTTTACCGTTAGCCTTTTATTTGATACATAGAGTTCCCTTGGAAAGCCAGTTTAACGCAAAACTTGGCATCCAAACAACTAAGTGGAATATTTATGTATATCCATCTGCTGGGGTTTGCTACACAATGCATTTCAATTTATGTTTATTAAATATGTACATATTCCTATACCTTTGAGGAATATATCATTACACATGTACAGGCACTGTCCATTGGGCCAAAAAGCTTAGTGACATTAAAAATATTACATGATCTAAACAGTATCTGTTTAAAACATATCACTGCTTTCAGTTACCCCACCATCCACAAATTCCCAAACAATTTTGTTTTGTACAACTCATCTTGTGATATGCAATTGATGGAACTGACATATTTCTTACTTTTCATGTAAAAAGGTGACCGGTGATTGGTCGTCTCAAATTTTTTTTATGTTTACTGAGTATGATTCATGCATAAACGTTTAAATTTCTACAATGAATAAAAAGGACTAAGCAGCCTATCAAGCAATGCAATGCTTCTAAAAGATGTGGTTTTGTAATTAATAGAAGCAAAACTTTTCTATAATTAATTTATGAAATATAATGAGTAATTATTAACATTGGTCTTAGTTACTTTATTAACTGAATATTAGTTTATAATCGCAGAAAGGTAACTATTTTCATTCTGTCGAACAAACAAATTTTATATATTCACCTATTCCACTTGTTTTACGTGGCATTGTTACTTTCTTAACATAACTTATAATTTTATTATAAGTTTCGTTTCTATTGCAAAATGTCAAAATCTCTGATAATATATAATTGGTACATAAACTGGATATTGCAGCTTGAGACGTGTATAATATTTGTGAGAAAAAAGATTTTAACGGACCGCTAAACCAAAATATTGTTGTATAAATTAAAAATATCGTAATTCTATGATCTGTAGGAGAATGGCGATGTTGCTGATCTAAGAACTAACCCTAAAAAATTAAAGGTATTTAAATGAAGTATTGAAAATTACACTATAATAATTATTAAATTAAAATAAAGAAAAATTATTTAATGGAACTTGTTTCAATTTGAATTAAAGTAGTAATAACAGTGTGTTACACTGTAATGTAACTACACTTATATGGAATATGTTAATTCCATGCTATGAATACACATTCGTAACACATGGAAACCGACATACCACAATGGTCACGCCATCGATATGGTATTTTAACAATACTTCCGTTGGATAAATGCAGTATGAACAAACACGCAAGCGTTCACACATTAACATTATTTATACGAAATACCT
Source organism: Danaus eresimus (assembly GCA_018231745.1). Taxonomy (NCBI): domain Eukaryota; kingdom Metazoa; phylum Arthropoda; class Insecta; order Lepidoptera; family Nymphalidae; genus Danaus; species Danaus eresimus. The sequence continues at coordinate 4,977 of DVQP01000304.1, forward strand.
TCATTAAAATATTTAGTCTATTACGAAAAATTCCGAAGCCTTTTTACCGAATTCTGGTAACTCGAAATGTCTGAGAGCTTACTAATCACCTCAAATTACTTGACAAGCGATTATCATACTTATTCACATACGGCTTAAATTAGTTTATTGTTCCTTTATGGGGTGGGGTTCTCAGAGTCTGTAATACGACATCTGGCATAAAAAAGTCACCTCTAAAGACGTAATCTATATTAGGGATCAAAGTACAAGAAGAGGCATTCGGAACAATTAAAATTATCAGTCGTGGCCATTCATTAATTACGTTTTTGGGACAAAAAATTGATATTTTGTTTACATTTATTAGTGATGTGGTGACGGTTCATAAATCAACTAGGGTAAGATGAATTAGGTCGATGTCAGAATACAGCATTTTGTCGCGTTGACGTCACTTATTTCTGGGAATAACAGTAAATCATTTACCTAATTGGGATATTTAAGCTACAGATAAAATAAGAATATTAAAGTCGATTGTTAGAGTTTGAAAAACCACCTTATATTACTGATACAATTTTATAATATAATAAGATAAACGTATTATTTAATTAAATATTTGTTATGTAAATTTCCCAGTCGTAGTTTATATTATTATAGTTGACTTGAGATTAACTTTCATTATCTAATTTAATACAAAAGAAATCCAACCCAATCCAAACTTTTCTTAAAGATTGATTAAACTTATAGCCAAAAGAAAAGGTCATGATTAAAGTTGGAATGCTATTCATAATGACGTTAACATTAATCAAGACAGAATAAAAACTGCTTGAAAGCGAAATTCGGTAAGTTTTTATTTTTTAAATAAATACGAGCAATTCGAATGCTCTTTCTTTAATATTTTAAGTGCTACCTATAATTGCGAAGCTAATAAAGAAGATTGAATTTAATTCAGACGACTATTTCTTTTAACGCATAATCAGATTATTTTAGGTTTCGTCTTCTGTTCATTAAGGTTTGAAATTACCAATACACAAAAAGGTTTTTTAAGTCAACATTTAATTATAATGTACAATTATAATAACAAAATGACTAAGTTTTCTATCATGTGGGAATATTTTTTTGTTAATTTCCTAACATAAAGAAGTATCGGAACACAAGAGTCACATTTCTGGCGTGACACACTAACGTCTCATTACGAGGGGCACATGCCGGGACGATTCATAAAAAATGTCTCTTTTTGTATCACAAAAAGTGCCAAATTAACTTTTTAAAGGAAACGATCTGTTTTTGGTCGTGCCACGTGTGACAGCACTGTGTTGGCGTCAAATTCTATTTCGACGACAACGCCACATGGCATTTTGTTGATACTTACTTTGTCGTCGAGGTTTCTCATCATTGGGGATGTGTATTTTTAGTACAGACGGATTGATGATGCCAAGTTTGTGAGCTTAACTTGACTTTAATACCCCTATGATATATTAAGTCATTACAATCCTGACACATTGAAACGCATATTCTTTATGAATTATTCCCACTCGAGGAATGAGTTCTATGGTTTATTCAAAAAATATGTGTGTATACAAATAAAGAAAATATTCCAATTCGAAAACATAACGCACCAATCTTTATTTTATTTCACACGCAAATATATTCAATAGTCTGAATAGGAAAAGACAAAACATTGTTATGTATTTTGTTTTACAATAAAGGCGCTTGAAGAGTTTCGATGAAATATTTCAGTAAAAACAGAAAGAGAAAAACTTACAGGCTTTCATACGGTTCGATAAAAGATAAAAAGAATCACTCTTAACTAGTTCCGACATTATATTCGCATTTGTAAAGATCAAAGGGCGTGTTGTGTCATATGGATAGGAAAAACTTCGGAAGGCGTTCGCGAGGTGAGCATCGCTGGAGGGTGCTCAAGTAATGTTGAGGGAGCTAGGCTTTGAAACAAAATGCGTTTGCATACATTAAACTGTAAGAATGTCGGAGATAGGGAGGGTAATGCTAGTGGGTCCCTTGGGTAGTGTGTTTCGGCGATTACGCGTACAATATTCCCAACTGCGAGTTACTTCTTGACTGTGTAGTATTCAGGTAATTGTAGTCTTCTTATGTATTTTAAGTGTTTGAATATTTTCTAAATGTTATAAAGTATTTGTAGGACAAATTAGATATAAGGCTACCTATATAAGGAAACCTGATACTATTATGTAAAAAGATATATATTCTTATTATAAAATATAGAAGCCAGACCTCTCAAGGCCCTTTATGAATATCTATAATATTTTTTCACTGTTTATGTCTTTTTTGATAAAACATAACTTGATATAATTTTCATGTTAGAAGAACACTTGTTATAATAAAAATGTTGAATAAATAAGCTGAAAAATATCAATTAGAAGAATGAAAAGGTTTTACGTAAAATATTACGAAGTATTTCAGTGAGTTATTACTCATTTACTATAATTTTAAAATTTAATATACATTTAATATAATTATTAAATGTATGTTTTCAGAAATTTATCGAATATATAATTTTACTACTAATTAACTACAAGCGAACTGTAAAAGTAAGCACACGAATAACGAAATACCAACCACAAGATGTAACATTTAAAAATAATAATAATGCCCATTTTAAACTTAATTTTTTTGACCTTTAATGAGCAGTCCTTTTCGATTTCTTTGATCATAATTAAATTGAAATCTATCAACGTAAATTTGATAAAAATGCATTTAAATTTTAATAGAACCGACGAATTTAATAGAACGTATATTATCTTATATACTTAACTTCTAGGTTAAAGTACAAACCTACATGATGATAATATCAACATTATATTTCCATAAAGCGCAACGTCAACAAACTGTTCTCAGAGTACAAACAATATGTCCAACTGTCTCCACAGGCAAACTTAAGAAGCAAACAGACTGATGAACAATAAGATGATGCAATATGTCTACTAAATTATTTTCGAGGTACGGAAATCTACAAGGTTTATTATTACTAGATTCTAATGAATTTATTGAGGTTTAGTATACATTATAAGTTATAAATACTAATCCATTATAAAAAAAATTATATACTCGTTCACGGTGTATTTGTTTAGTTGTGACACACTTATACATACAACAATATATAATCATCATATATTAAGCCCCTCAAGAAACTATTTCCTGTAAAAAAATATATTCATTTGATAAAAGGATTAATAAACAAGTTATATGCCCCTAAATTAAAAACTGATAAGTATGGAAATTAACAATATATTTTCATATGAGAATTGTTATGTTATACTATAATTCAGTTCTCAACGAATGAACAATAATATAATTTGTGCTTCGTATTAAAAAATAGGACATTTAATAAAAATGTTCTTTAAGACGACATTTACATGATGTCAAGTGAATGGTAAAGCATAAAACAAACTGATTAAATTAGAAGAATATCAACATAACAAAGAACTGTCTAAATATTGTTCTCCAACGCACGTCCTCGGCATTTAATTTCTTGAATAGCTATTACCAAGGGTGACTTTATATATCTCGCAATAAGCAATAACTGCTAAGAGACGCAACGGTGATAAACTAGCCCACTGTTGTCGGAGTACAAAGGATTTCTGGCCGGCCAATGAAGATGTAGGGTTGTCCAAAAATTGTTGAAGGATTGCATGAAACTCCAAATTTAAATAAATGACGTCTAAAATGTATTTTAAATAAATTATATATTTCAAATGAGAAAAAAACAAAAAAATGAAAATATCAGTTACGTTTATTTAGTATTCTGTCCAAATGATCAATTAAAAGAAAACAACATACTATTCTTGAAAGGTTTTCAAATAATAGTATAAAAGAATACTGCTTTTTTCCTGTACGTCTTCGCAAAGCTCTTGTTTGTTAAAGAGGTTCTGAAACTTGGCTTTCTTTTACTTGGCGTATCACCCCTACATGAACCAATTTAATGCTGTAAATCCATAGGGCACACTTACTTCCCTTCAAACTCATGCTATATTGCGTTTTTTTCTAAACCACAAAAGGGGAGACTTGCTCGTAGTCACGCCAATATTTCAACAGTAAGTGTATGCCATGAAAAAAGTGAATAATTAGTAAACTTGAGTCGATAGAGAATACTAGATTTAACTTTATGTTTTAGATCCTTTCTGTAAGTAGTATCGAACGAAAGTTTAAATAGTTTTTGATTCCATATAACTTAGAATTTTAAAAGAAAATTTATAGAAGATATTAAATTAATGTAGTTACTTAAATCGGAAATTTTATTTTTTCCTGAAGATTGATTTTTTTTCTTGTATATTCCTGCGTTTCTTGTTACACATTCTCGTATAATCATAAAGTTACCAAAGAATGTAAAGCATAATGTCCACCTAACTATGTAATTATTGAAAAAAAAGAAACCATATTGTAGTATAGTCGAATGTAACATAATTAATGGAAGACTAGGCAAAACTTACTTTTGAAAATAATGTGAAGTGTTAGAACTTAATTCTATAATATTTGTATTTAAAAATTGCTAACGTTCAGTTCCATAAACATTGTCCAAACCTGAACACAAAACAATTTGTAACAACGTTGCTCTCATGGGACAATCTGACATCCTTTTATTTTTCTCTCAAAGCCTTAACAAATTTCTAGATTATTTATCCACGGCATTGGTCCCCCATATCTCACTTTTTTCGTATTTATTGCTCTCTACCCTTGGATAAGTTATCGAAAATATAATCCCTCCTTACGCTCAGAAACTTCCACGGCTGATTACTACTTAGTTTGATAAGATGTGCTGATGTTGTATGGATATGATGAAATCTGAAATCCAAGAATGGTTTTTTCTATCATAAATTGATATAATAAAAAAGAACAAAAACTATGATGATAAATGTTGTATATAATACTTAAATATGGCTTATGCAGTTGGTGTAAGTGTGATTTGTGTGATTGGTTTATATTACTCCTTCGATCGCTAGATAATTCTCATCCTTGTTATGATTTACATTGACAATAATTTGGGGTTCTTTCGCCGTTAAAGTTGTGGCTAGAAGAATAAAATCCCAACCTAATCCCCAGGAGATTAATATTATTTTATCGCTAACTATAAATAACAAGAGAATTCAATAGAAATGCGGTAAGCGGAATTATAAGTTTTTTGACAGACTAGTGGAAAACTTTTACCAAATTCAATCTTGCGGGGATTTGCCGCAATCACTTTATATTCCGACCCTTAGGAGGTCTGGGGATAAAGAAGGTTCAGTATGAAGTAGTTTTCTGGTGTCTTTATAGTCTTTGTTCTATTGTTTCAAGATTATAGTAAAAAGTTTGTTTTAATATCAGATATTGGTGAACTTAGAATTATTTAATAATTACAATCTAAAGCACGGAAGCAACAAACTGCAACAAAGTGCAGTTGACATCAAATAAAAACATACTTTTTGATATCATGTCATATGACTCAAAAGAGTTTACTAAAAAAGATTGGCAATATTTATGTGTCTTATGGTATGTAGCAATGAGATTGCGTCATTACTCACACCCCACGCTCCATTTGTACGCATTTTCTATGCGGAAATGGTACTACATTAGCTTCAATTTCAGCAAATTTACGAGTACCTTTCAAATTATCCCTTTTGTCATAAGTCACTTCAATCATACATTTAATGTTGAATGATTAAATGTGGTGTAAATCATTATTGTGCAAATAAACAGCTCGGCGCCTGCGCTCAATATCGGTAAAGATAAAATAATATTCATAATCACAATTTCAAAGATTAAAACAAATCGGAAAAAAATGTCACACTTCTAAAAAATAAAGGAATAAAAGAATTCTCAACCAAATTAGTCTCATTTATAATTCAAATGAACTATTCAAAAGCCAATGATAAAGGCAAAATGATGTTTCCATTTTCCTTATGAAATATATTTTTTTCGTTCGCTTATTTCGAAATTTTCTATATCATAATTTCGAAAGTATTGAAATAATGAAAGGGGTGATTTATCAATACGAGGTCCTTAAAAATATGAGAAAATAAGTAAGGTTTACTTTATTTACATTAAATAAGTGCCACTTACGTCTACAAATTTGAACTTGAATATCTTAGTTACTTTTAGTAAAAGATCAAAGCTGACCCAGCAAAAGTAACTCAAACTAAGATTATATCTCTGTGAATAATATATTTTGTGAATAATGTATAAGGGTGAAGCAGACGAGTCTAAGGCTTTTATAGCCTTTGCAAATTTAACCTTACGTTAAAGTTTCCAAAATGTAATTGTGGCAATAACTTTTTACGAAATGCTAGAAATATATTTTCTTGCTTGTTAACTTCAGGAAACGTACAATTATATGATATTCTACGAGATATCTTTGTTTGTTTTTTTTAACATCTCATGGGAATGAAATAATAAAACCTGTCTCGTAAAAGTCATACGCTTTACTTAAAGTGAAACAAATGATATCTTGTTCTTATAAATTGTGCAGACAAATAATGAAACTTATAAGTTATTAATAAAAAAAGTTCATTCACCCTTCATAAATATGACGTGCACCCTTCAGCAAGACAAATTATTTCATTTCCTATCCCGAAGGGACTTCATACGTGACTCCCAACGATCATCAATTGTATGAGTTTGGGAGATTACCGAAATGCGACAATTCGTTCTACGCTTTATTATCATAACAATTTATATCGAATCTGAAATAATTAAACAAATATAAACTGTTCCCGACCATAAAGTTTAAAATTATGATTTCACTGTTTATTGTTTTTAACTACAATTATTTTTATTAGAATCCACTTAAATGTATCTGTATAATTTGATGTATATATATTTTTACTTGGGAACAACTTAATAAGTAATAACTGTATGGAAACCCATATGATTATTTTATTTGTACACCTGAAAACATTTTGTTTTCCATATTAAACAATAATTTTAAACTCTTGTTATTTGGGAGACACGATATTAGCTCTATGAAAAGATCTGTATACCGCATGTCTACCAGAACCTAAAAACAGCAGAAATTAATAAAAATCCATATACCCTAATTTCCTTTTCCTTAATAAGACAACATCTTCATGGAATTATTTCTCGTACACTTTGTCATAGTCACCGTGAACGTCCAGGGCAATTGTGCTCGAGAACCTTCCATAATTAGGACTGGCTAATGTCCCGGAAAAACAATTTCATAAAACATTCTCCTTGCGACGTCCGCATAAAAAGAAATAAGACACTAAATAAACGTCTACTTTCACGGACGGCTTCACCTTTATGCGATGCGGCGAAAACTGCACAGTTATCCCTTCGTCACTGTGATGTTGAGCTTACATTCCGTTTTGCGTGAAAGAACAATTTGCTTAAAGGGTATACGGAATTAAAATTGCTGGAGGGTGCCAACGTGGCACAGCAATCGGGAAATTCTCCAAATTAGTTTAACATCGACCCAATTCTTATTACCCTGAAATAGAGTTGACTATTAAATAATTTGATTAAAAGTTTAAAATTGCAATCTGGCTAGCCACTCCACATATTTCGAATCATAGCACAGATTTTGTGGCAAATCGTTCGTTGAGTGCCTCTGGAAAATTGCTACAGTCTAGTGGACATTAATTTGTTTTAGTCACATGTAAAATGGTCGGTATTTCTCATTTGTCATGTCGTGTAGGTTTTATGTTCGGAAAATTGGATTAATAGCAAATTATATTTATTTCGTATGAGATGACAGTACCATGAATTCAAAATAATTAAAATTAATATTACTTTTTATTACATCGTCGTTTTACCGATATTGACAAAAATATATCTTAAATATGTTTTAGGTCTACTCTAGTTTTTGTCAAAATCATTATATTAGTATATTTTTATTAGTCGAGAAAATCGTGTTTAATTCTTATTTCATTTGTACACCTGAAAACATTTTGTTTTCCAATAAATAAGAACGTGATAGACAATTGTTTATCTTTATTGACTTATTAATAATACTATAATATTTTATTATATATTTTTTCATAATAACTTATGAAAAAATATGTAGGTTGCTTTAATTTTTTTTGTACCTCTCTTTGTCTTTATATCGAAAATAACTTCTTGTCATTTCTTATTTTTTATTTCTGCAAACTGTTTAAGCTACCACAATATTGAACACAAAAAAATAAATGAACTTATTAAATAAGTAATAGTTACAAAAAATGTCATTGCAAATTATTCAACTGTCAAAAGTACTCAGCTTGAGATAAATATATTTTGCCAAAAAGTTAAATCAATTAAACAAAATATACTTTTATAGAATCTCAAATATGCATAGTATATGAGTATTTATCTATAAACATATATTTAGCGGGTTCTTTTAAAAAAGTTGCCCTAAACTTGGAAATATACTTTTAATGCTAAAACTATTCAAATAAAACTTGAATGGTCGCATCGCTATCTGCGGAAACTTATTAAGATAAGCTATAACGGATAAGGCCGTTTGTCTTATTGGATAAATGGATAAATTAGGTACTCGCCCCCATTATCGACATTCTGATGGACAGTCCTAGATTATAAGTAATCCTAATGGAATTATATATCGATTCGGTTAAATAGTTTATGCGATAAGTTGGTTTATATAAATTGCTGAATAACATCCGATACCAGTTTATTGCTTCAATGATTTTCATCTGCCACTTGTTATTTTCCATGTTTTTGCTAACATGTATAAACTTCCTTATATTTTACTTATGTTTATGGACGTTAACAGTCGACTTAAAAATATGATTTTTTGCTTAAGTTATTTCGATATCTTCGAGTGTTTATTAAACCATAAATTTTAACAGAATAAAATTATGAGGTTGAAGTTTCATCAATCTGTTTAAACGTCGACGATCGCTTAATTTAGAGGAAAAAAAAAACAGAAACTTTGAAAAAACTGTTTGTCTTGATATCTAGAAAATTACGTTAAGTGCTTGAGAAAACATAGTAATGTTGAAAGCACAAACAGTGACTACATTTGCCTTTCTACGTATAAAATATTTTAATTTTGTGTCATGAATTATTAAGATACTCAATGCACCTCAAAACCAACTTTTTCTGATGAACGAAAACTTATACTTTAAAATTATGAAATGATAATGATATTCTTTACTAAACACCCTTAAATTAACAACTATAATTATAGTACATAAAAATGAACGATCTTGGCACAAATGGCATGATTTTAACCCTTTTTTAAGGTTTTAAAAATATAAATCCATTAAATGTAAACAGTAAGTAACTTGTATTATGAATAGTAATAATTTAAAATCTCTAAATGAAAGCGCAACCGTGACTAACATTGAAATATGCAAGTGTCAGTTTGTGCATGTGATGGCAGTCGAAATTGCAGCCGACGTTTAGTCATGCCCAGTACCCTCTGGTACTTGCCTGTTATGTGATACAAGTTCATAATACGAGATCTAATATTTACTTAGCTGTAGGAAAATATCTCAATTAGTATTAACCTATTTTTAACTTAATTACATGGATATTTTCAATTTATTTTACATTGTTTTTACGTCACAATTATAGTAAGAGTAAGGTTTGCAAAAAGGTAAAATTTATTTTATTGTAATACAATCAATTAATAAACTTAAAAATTTTCTCTTGGTAAGTTCTCTTAAATTAAGTAACCAAATATACAATGTTATTTAGTGTTTTAGTATCTTTATATGAACAGATACTACATAGGCCCCGGTTGAGGGAAATAAATTACGCAAACAATTAAATATCGGCAATAATGCGAACATGGGGTGCGACAATTTGTCTAGACCGCTCCGTTGGGGTCTCCTGCCTACATTTATTATACAGCATGATTTTACTCGTTACTTACAAAAAGTAATTCAAATTTAAGTAGTATCAAAGAAATATATTGTCTTAGTATTTTTTTTAATATTTCAAATAACTCGCTTCCAGTTAATATTAAGAAAAAAATTTACAACTTTTTTATTAAGTCATTTATGAGTAATTAACAAAACGTTTATATTAACAAAACGTTTTTATTAATTCTACGAAGAAATAAACCGTTATTTATATTTTATTTTAGGTATGTAATTAAATCTGCCTGTATAATATAACACAAGAGCAGATCGTGTAGTTAATGTAATTATGAGTCAGTAAGGTAAACGGTCCGGACTTGTAGCGATTACGGATTGTCTGTGTAGCAGAGGTTAAAAACATTTTATCTCAACCTAACTTATTGCTTTCACATTAATTAAAAATATATGTATTAAAAGGGATTTTTTCTTGCAAAATGATACAAATTCTAATATATTATAAAATAATTAGAACATAACAGTAGGTTTTAGAATAATTATACTTATTGTTACAGGGGACCTTCTTATACTTGTGTGCTGGGAAAGTAACATATGAAATAAAATGTTTGAAACATCTGTTTTAAAATGGAAGTAAACCCTCGTATTTATAGAAAAGTTAATTAACGTTGCTCTAAGTCAATATTTGTTCATGCAATCAGTATGAGTTAATCTGCAATTTGGTAATTGCAATAAATTTTTAACTGAATTTGTGATTCGCATTTCACTTTTGATTGTGATATTACACTATTTTTAATATTCAAATAAAATTATTTGCTGTTTTCTCATTAACATAACAATATAAGGTAATTTCCACCTCTTTCCTGATTATAGATAAATAAATCAATAAACCGTAGGCCCTGTGATTGATAAATCGTTAATTGATCGATAGATCAACTAGGTTCAATATGTATCAAGAAATTCCGGTCCACTTTTTATACAATCACAGAGAATTTTCCTTTATGGCACATAAATTAAATGATATCAACTTCGACACGACTAGTTAGAGAGTATTAATATTTTAATGAATGATATGTATGTACAGTGGGTTATATAAATTAATCGATACTTCATCGAAATGTATCTCAATAGCACGCATGCATATGAAAGCTTTCGCCCATTAAAACATGATGCTTTCCATAAAATGTCTAAAGTTATAATTTCATGGTACCTACAAGTATGTCACAAGATTAAACTTTGAAATTTTACTGGAATCTCCTTTCGTCAGGATTATTAAGTTGGTCAGTTTTATGGTTCGCCTTTTAGTATGAACTCGCTTTGTGAAATCGTTATTTTACTATCCATCATTAAAAGTAAAAGAGTTAATAATATTTTCACATGTTATTGTTGAGATGTCCAATTACAGCTATCTTGTCATTGTCATATTTTATTTTTAATCAATCCATCACTGAATTAAAATGTAATTATTATAATTAGTATGCTATTATTAGTGTTAGTATGCTTATATGAAACACTGTGTTTAAAAAACAGTTTCGTTGTGTCATAACCTCAATAATTTTCACTCTGGAAGTTAAATTATTTTCTAAACTGATTACTGTTATTAATTCTTATTTTTTTTATACTACATTTATTTCTGTCGCATAATAACACTTAAGTTTTTTATCATTATGTAGTGAAGATATTGAAGTGAAAAAGAAGTTTAAAATTTTATAGCTGGAAATTTTTGTAGGTAAACTGGTAATAAAATATTTTTATGTTTAACTATGATAATATAATGCACATTTTAAACATTGCAATTATATATATGTATGTATGTATGAGATTTGTTATTATATATCAGAGGAGGTGATAATAAGACACTGTTGTTAAGAATTACACGACATTTTTAGTATATATCTATAAATAACTTTACAGAACATGGCAATATAAAAATTATCCTTTTTAAATTAAACGTACTCTAAGTATAATAAAAGAATTTATATGTAATTTTTTTTATTCATATTGATGTATTTCAATTTGTACAAGATTCTCACATTCTGTAAGAAACCTTAGAACAGCACAATGTCTTGGTTTCTTGGAAGAGGCTATGAGTGAAAACTGATATTGTAATTTATATTTAATTACACTAATAAAGGTAGAAAATTAAAAACTTTAGTCATTCGTTTTATGGTAACATGCCTGGATTGCTGGCAGCTGGTTCAATCTTCTATAAATGTAATGTTTATGATGATAGACATGATAGACGCGATGGTCATAACGAATAATTATTTTCACAAATTTATTAAAAAAGTCCAACTTTAAAAAAAGAATTTAAAAGTTTATAAGGTAGCCACAAAGGAATGAGAATTTTCATATAGTTAATCAGAAATTATTAATAAGGACAATTTTTCGGAGTATCTCTTTTCCAACAAAAAAGAATCATCCAAATCCGCTGATATACTTAGAAGATATATTGGGAAATTAAAAAAACCTTGTACTTTTGACATGAATACGTCTTTCCAATTGCTTCCGTAGGAATGCAACTAAAAAAACAAACGATGACATATTCTGAGAATACAGATTGGTGGTGTAGCTACATATCTATCAAACCCATCTAAATTTCAATTACACCACTAGATACCAAAAGAATTTATTACGCTAAGCAAGGACTGTAAGAAATAGCTAAGGAGCTGCACCAGGAGTAGTCACCCATTTTGAAAGTCATTCCGGCGCGAATCTAAATTTCTCTGTAACATAACTTTCAACTCGGTGAAGCTACTATGTTCATTCAAATTTAAATGGTGACCTCTCGTCAAAGTCTATCGATTATAATACATACATGATGATAGTCTAAGGTCGTGACTATGAATACAATAAGATGTTAAAATGAAAAATTATAAAAAATATATCATGTCGGCTTCTCAACAGACATCAAATACTATTAATATAATACCATATGGTAGAGTCAAATTGTTTGTGCAGAAAGACGATGAAACCAGTTATTAGTTATTAGTTAGTTAATAATATTTTATGTAGAAAATATTACCCGTTACGAGATGTATTCACGTACAATAAACGGCCCTTTAGACAATACAGCACACTCGGAATTAATATTTTTCTGTCAGTTTTAGGACACCTCTTTGTTTATAGAAAAAGAACAAAGGTATTATTCACACATCATGAAATTCCAAAACGACAGAATGATTCTTATCTTATCAATACTCGACCGCTTAAAACATAAGTTACAAATAAGAGTCTCTCTAACATGTACTAGGTATCACAAGAGTACTTAAACTTTGAACGATTATACAAATTAATGTAATTTTAGAAACAGTTAGGATATACAACCACGAGGTAATAGTCTATGCAGTGGGCTATTACTTACAGGAATAGGCCAATTAATAACGACTGAGCCGCCATACTCCACGAATGTGATACTATTAGATCGGCTTACTAAATGACTTCAAATAGGCAGTGTAATTTAATTATTATTATAACAACCCGTTATGGCAATAAGCGGTCAACGATAATAAATAAATGTTACATATAATCATGATTATGAAATTACTTCGCTTACATTACACTTTTTATTTACAACATAGAGAATATATACTGATAAAAAAGTGAAACAGTATTGAAGAAGAAACAAAATCCATATTACAAAACTTTTTCCTCTGTAATTTCTATGACATTCTTGTATACAATAAGAATACCTGGAATTCATGAATCTTGCAGTATGTTTAGAACATGGGGCGACAAATTAATTCAATTTATAATCGAAATTCGAGGCTCGACGTGTCATATCGCCGAGAGCGAAGCACGCGCGGGGTTACGAGGCCCATATTGTTTTTTTTACACAATTACAAAAACAATTCAAGAATTTTTGCTTCGACGATTTTTGTAAATGTAAATAATTTTTCTTATATGACATATAAATGTTACGTTGTATATAACATATAAATGTTAAGTTGTATATATGGGAGAAGTGTTTGTTTCAAAGTAACAAATCGTTATATAATTACTTGTTAATAATGACATATTTTTATAAGATTGTCCTTCTACTTTTATGTTGAGTCTTGAAATGAATAGAAAAGTTAGCTTTTGATTTGGTTTTTCCAAGTTAATTTTTGTTATAAAATTAAAACTTAGCCAAAGTTAATAACAATAATGTAAACAAATTCAAAAATGATTAACTTAAATACATTTTACAGTTTATATCTGATTTCAAATTTAATTTGTTTAAAAGAATCCTATAACATTTTATAAATAAATCGACTCGAATATTAAATAAAATCCAGTCAAATATTAAAGAAATCTTTGATAGTTGTTTAATTGAAAGACACTTCAGTCTTCGTGCTCGTGTCATATTTGCCTGAAGCGAGACACGTGACACCGTGAGTGCATTGCACCGTCGTTATTGAGAAAATTGAAAAACTTTGCTTTAACCTTTGAGGACAGTGATCTGAAAATTGTCTGACTTTTGGAGTTTAGACAATTAAGATAGTAATTAATTATACATGTGGTTTTGAAATTTCAAATAAAACTACTACGAACTAATATAAAAATAATAATTTTCAACAAATTAATTAAGAAAATCATTTTTATTAGATATTTAATTATTCAACAAGTATCTACAGTATAATTAGATATATTTTTATTTTGTTACAACAATTCTTAGCTCAGTTTACCTTTATGAAAGCGGTGTGGGTCAGATTTTATATTCGGCATTATGTATGTAATAAATCTTTGTCAGCTTTGATTAATATTAATTTTAATATAAATCCAACAAGTTTCATATAAAGCAGTCATTTTGAAGCTGCTTAGTGAGAACATTAATGCATTTTACTAATATATAATATTCATCTAAAAGAACTTTGAATTGATCAGCTTGGTGTATCAATAGGATCAGTTAATTTGACCAAATCAAATATCGACCCTTTACAAAACTTGAAAAGAAATATTTCATCTTTACGAGTGATGTCAAATTTTTGAATCCCTGATCGTTGATAAAACTCCGAGGGTGCTACAGACTAGATAACCGTTTTATTTTAATGAAACCCGACAACAAATAACGAATAAATATTCCCTTTTTATTGTTGACTTGCGATGCGACCAATAGTATGATTTAGGGAGAGGGTTCTGCGCGACGAATTGTGGCCGAGATTATTTGGGATAGGAGAGGGATTTATATCACTGTCAAAATGTCTAGTATCAAGTTTCATCAATATTTGTTTTCATCAATCTCGTTGCTGCGTCGTGTTTTTAAAATTTTATGGTAATCCACAGCAGGATGATTCATTAATATGCAATGAACGGATTGTAAAACTCATGTACTATATTTATTCAAACTGAATTCATTTTAATTTCAGTTTTTTTTCTATAACATAATTTCTACACGTGTTTTAAATAAAATTACGAAGAGAGAGGGCAGGATTTCCTAAATCAGTTGACTTTATAAAAACAATCATCTCCAATTCCTTCCTGTGGTGAGAAAATAAGAGACAGACGCTTGGTGCAATGGGATACAGTAACTCTCACTTTTTATGGGACAACAAAAAAATATGGCCTTGTGATATATAACGACATATCTCCCAGAATTTAAACGTCTTTTTTTGTAATTTATACTTAATAAAGGCGGACATAACCCTTAATGAATTTTGCATGGAAGTAGACCCGTTGAACGCTTGTCTCTTAAAAAAAAGAGTAAAAGGCTATAGAAGTCATGATTTTATACTTTAGAAAACAGGGCAACGTTATACAAAATACAGAACTACGTTTGGAGTAAAGTTTGATTACAAAAATGAAAGAAAAGACAATAAAAATAAATAATCGTAAAAATAAATGTGGCGTACAAACAATAATGGCAAAGTTTATCTTGTCTCTTGCCATTTCATTTCAAGTTGGTGGATGTGGTGATAAAAATTGCACTTCTAATACTAGGATATATCTTGACTAAGTTTCAATAAAAAAAGTATTACAAAAATATTAAAAAGTTTAAAACTGTTATCACTTAAGAAAAGTAGCAGAAGACAAAATAAACAATCAATTATTACATGTCAAAATTATTCGAACACATTAAAACAAAAATCGTAATGGATGTGTAAGGTGAAAATCAACCGTGACTTCGGTACAGAAGTAATTATTTTTGTGACCACAATCTGACTAAAATTATATACAAAATTAAAGCACTGAAGACACGACGTCCTTTTTAATCGCAAACATGTTATTCTATTGATTCTTTTAACTACTTTTAAAGTACTCAATTTCTTTTAGCCAGCAGCACGCGCTCGGGGCAATACGGTAAAAGTCTGCTAATGCAAAACTCAGTCTGTCCATTTGTCGTATGTCTCAACTAATAGAGAATTTCCATTTAAAACTTAGTTTACTGAGGGGATGTTATGTACCTATTTATTTTTTTAATGTCGATTTTAAATTGCGTTCGAGGCGTGAGATTTATAATGTTTGTTGGATCATTATTTTTATAGCTATTGGTCTTTGAATTTATGGGTGAAGTATTTTAATTTATTGACTGTTAAGGCTTGAAATATTTTAACTGCATATACTTTATAACTGGTGCTAGTGTAACGGTAGAGTTATAAAGGCTTGATTTACAAATACAATCTCTCATTACATGATGTATCTACATTCATAATATTTATACCAAGCATAAAAAAAGTAATCAAAACTTACTTATTTCTATACATTTAAATAAGACTTGAGAATTTGTCGAAGTACAACGTAAAAAGTCTAAATGTCACGTGAAATCCCGAGGGTATACGTTAATTAGAACTTCTGTATCTCCCTGGCGTTCATTTTTCTTAATGCCAAAAACAAAAAGAACTTAATATAAATACATAAATATTCGAAAAGTACTTTTTTGGACGAGATAATAATTTCACATAAATTACTGATTTTATTATTATATTCGACATTATAACACCGGTATAAAAATAATGTAACTCGAAACAAGTTTTTACTGTGAAAATTTAAAGCACGAACGATAATTTCAAGCTTGACTTAATTTCATTATTTATTTATTTATTTAAAATTAAAACAGATATTATCAGATCCAGAGTTCGTAACTCCACTTTTCGCTCCCACCCTCTTAAAGCCCTAACGACACGTTAGCGACGTGTACCGTCTTGAAATGTATGTAAATTGGTAAATGGTATAAATTCCATATCTGTAAATGGCTTGATGGGGTGAAATCTGTTGCAAGTGTAAAAACAGGTTTAATATATTATATCTATAGTTGAAAGCCAAAAGCATAAAACATAAAAAAATCTCAGAATAGAGAAGTAACAAAAAACAAATACAATATATTAGCCATTCAAAGACAATAATATATTTATATCAGTAATATTTTTAACACAATTTCATTATACCCGAAGATGAAGTGCACCATGCGGGTCCAATTATCTAACTGTGATCATTATCAAACATTTGCTTGGGGTTAGTTCCTATTCAACAAGATTGAGGGGACAAATGCAAGTGTGCCTATTCGGAACTATACCAGCTTGTAACTGTGATTGGAATGCTTTTATTTGAAGCGAATCTACTTTCATATTTTTTTACACTCACTTATAAATAAATATTTATATGATTAATCTTAATTTAATAATTAATCTTAAATTCAAATCTTTGAACAGTATGTTATTAAAAAATATATTTCTTCAAAAAATGCAGTTGCTGAGATAAAAACGTTTTTTCAGAATAATGAAATATCTACATTGTCATAGTTAATAAAACAATTGAGCCAATTTAAGAATATGTTACATTCTGTTTTCTTATTTTATAATATGCCAAAGCTGGCATACGACTGATATTAAAAAAGTATTACCTTCAGTGTGGGCTCTAATTTAGTCTACAACATGTCAATAACAAAAATGGGGCCTGGTTTCCCCTTTCGAATTTAGAAACGTTGATTATATTAACTCACTTCTAAGGAGAACTGCAAAGTTTAATATGAATAAGAAACGAAAGGTAATTTATTAAAACCCCCTATAGTATTGTATGTTCCCGCAATGTTACGGGGATAAGCTTAGTAATAGTTCTTATTATTATTAACCATTTAAGAGGCAGATAAAAGCCATAAAAGGAGACACCGAAAACAAGTAACCTTCATTGAGGACAATAATAATAATGATTCGTCTTCCTGACGCCGGAAACATTTCGCCATTGATTTTTCCGCAAATATTATAGTGGATCCCAATTCGTTTTGCCCCGTTTCATTGTTTCATTTGGTATCCTATTCACCCCTCACTCGATGTCGCATGGTTTTGAGTGCATTAGATTCGCTCAAATACATACGCCACGCCGTGCCTTTGGTTTCCTGAACGTTGGTCGACACGTGGCTCTAAATATAAAAGACTACGCCTGATCAACTTCGCTAGATGCGAATGGAATTGCCCGTATTGTATAATATTATATTAGGGTGCGTCAATTCATTTCTGAACTATGGGAGCAATTTCGCTGATGATTTCGTCAAATTTACGTGTTTTATTGTAATATAAATACATGTATTCAAATTAAATTCTTCCCCTATTTTGTCTTAGACCTAGTTTATAAAATATTGAAAATTTCAATTGTAAGAAATTATTATTTTCTATCAGTTTAAATCTGCAACGGAATCGTATTCAGATTGTCGTAAAAGACCAAATATTTTAAGACATATAGTAGATATGTAATATTGTTATAGATATCTGCTATTTTTGAAATGTTACTAAATAAAAAGTGTTTATAATTGCAATTTTAAAGTTTGAATACTTTCATAAAAATATTGCTATATTCTATGAAAACACTGTTATGTATAATTTTAGTTAATTTTAAACTGGCACAAGTCAAGATATATACATATGTACATGTCATACTTAATCAAGTTTGACGTTTCATGCAAATCTGTTTCGCCCTTTTTATCTCGTCTTTCATTGTACATAATGTGATTAGATCAGGACTCGATAGAACCCTCTTTCCAAAGGGCGCTAAATAAGATGCGACGTTTTCCGCCTTAGGCACCTTTGATAGTACTTTTAAAGCTTTGTCACGAATTCGGAACCTCTCTTTTATTGGTCGCCATTATGATAATTACATTAAGGACCGTCAGCCGTCGATACTTCGTCTTCCCAAATTTGTCCTGTTGTTACGGTAAGACGTCTGTCTCTTGAATATTGATCAGCTCGTTTGTGAAAATCGCACCTATTGTCGACGTGACACTTTTATTTCATTTTACCTTCAGTTCACATCAAATAAAATTATGTAAAATTAAAAAGTGTTCCGAAAAAATATTTTATTAGACCGCAATTGGACAAAAACTAAGTGGGTTTTCATTTTGCGAATGTCAGATTTAGTATGATTTAGTTATAAAGCCCTTACTTTTCATGTACATCCAAGCGGGAATACACTCATCATAGTTAAAAGTGTTTAGAAATATATATATATATATATTTATATGTATCATACCTATAAAATAAAAAGTAACAAATAAATAAATCATAAATCCTATCTTATAGTTATTAAAGTAATAAGTATAGCATAAAAACAACTTAAAAGTACCAAAAAATTTCATCAAAACGTTAATTTGCGACGAATAAATACTTGTTTAACCATGTTTCGATGTTTTACAGAACTCATAACAAACATTGTTTGTATGATTCGAACGAAAAATGTTATCCAATTGTTACAGCGCTCCAACTAGACTGTTAGGACTATCAAAATGACTTTTGTTTAAATTAAATTCCTTTAGCTTGCTCTTTGTAACTCAAACGTTGGAGGTATATATGTTATATTTATTTGAAATTTGATACCACAATCTGCTCTCTTTTTCATTTGACAATTATTTTGATTTAGTAACAAATGAAATCCAGCTGCAAATTTCTACTCAAAAGCTTTATAAAATAGTTTGTCTTTTTTAACATTTTATTGGTTTATAGGAGTGGTATCTTTACTTCGGTTACTAAAAGAACATCTTAACCTCTTTAAAGTATCATTTTCCTTTTTCCTCCGATGAACCGTGTAAAGGTAAGTTTAGGTTCAGATTGACTTAGCTTCATATTGAAAACATTGGTTTAAATATATTCTTTAACAGGCTCTTTGTATTTTATAAAAACGAACTGCCAACTGTTTTTTAAATGTAACGGGAGGTAGTTGACTATCCGCCAACCCTTTTATGAATGAAATAAAAGAAACTTGGAACGAAAAATATGATTCGGAAAATTAATACGAATAATGCTCTAGATGTAATGTCTGTCTGTTTAATTTTTTGCATCCTCGTTTACTTTTAGTAAAAGACTTTTATCATTTAAATAAACTTTAACTCAAGTAACCAATAATAACTAATTGTTTTATAATGATTTATTTATCATTTTAAAAAGTGAGTTCTAGTTGGTGATTGACAGATATGAGATCAAAATTATTAATTACTATTAGTATAATTGGTAAAAATTTTTTTTATAACATTATTTTTTTGTAGAGTTGGTTCGCCTATAGTAGTGAAACGTTGCATACTGCGGTAGTCTCATGGTGCTTGATGTGTAGATGCCTAGATTTTTTAATTTAATAAAAGTAAATTCCCCATTAAGCTGTCTTAAATATAAAACCTTGTCGAGTTCAAGCCAGTGCAACTGTTAAATGCCATGTTACTTTTACGACCAATGGAAATCAATAAGGCGTTCGCTTAATTTGAGTGATGGCAAGCTAAAATTTTTTCAAATCCCAACCAACTCTCGGTTTAAAATCAAATGATTGTTTTTCGTCCCAACATCAATGGAGACGATAACGGTGCTATTCATATTTATTTAACCTTAAAGCAAACTTTTGCATCATGTTTTTTTTTTTGTTGATATAATCAAACTTTCTTGTTGAGTGAAACTTATTTCAATAATAA
>DVQP01000305.1:0-25561 GCA_018231745.1 Danaus eresimus
ATTTGGAATACATACATTACCGTTTCTCCAGTAAAGAGTTATCGTAATGGATGAAATTAAACTGAAGTAGTTTCGATAAGAAAAGTTCTGTCACATCTAGTATATAGATGTGACATAACTTTTGAAATGTGTACGTAGGTGTAACGGCGTTTTACAGAATATCATGTATTCAATTAATTGAAAAAACAGGATGTCATTAAAATATAACATTTTATCAAGGCATACGGTCGCTACGTTTGCCCTTGCTACGAAGGCTGCGAGCCTCCCGGGGGAAGGGACGTTGACCTCCCTCCCTCACATCGCTCATTCTGTTAAGCGATTCCGAACCGTCAATATAAGGACGTAAGAAATAGATTTGGGTCTAAATAACCTCTATAACGTTTATTGGAAAAATTTGTCCATTCGGGATTCAGTCACGAAGTGAAGTGAGTGCGAATTATATCCTTAGAGAATAACAATAGTAGAAGTGAAGTAGAAATGATATGCAATGTTAAAGATTTGTTAGTTCATATTTTTTATATTTAATAATATTGTATCATCGTATACGTATTAACTAGCTTAATTTATACAGCTTATTACATTTTTATAAGATACGCTACGGTTGAACTTAAGTATCGTTTACAAAAACAGTTTGAATCCCCAGCCATAATTTTGATTCAATACGTACCTAGAACACGCGACCTTCAAGAAAATGTTTACTCCTCAGTAAAAAATAATGGAAGCTAAGATTATAATATAATAAGACAAAGGCATTTAACAGAAATATGAAAATGATTGTTTAAAAAGCATATCTTTATTAGCAATATCATTTTTAATTAAAATATGTCTATTGTTTAGAGAATTTCGATTGTAATCGTATGGATGTTACATAAAATAAGAGTTTGACATCTCAGTTCTCTTCAATCAAGCATTTGGATAAATTAAGAATATTGTACCTCGCTGGCCGAGGAGTAGTGTAGGTATTACATAAATAATACCTTTTTAGAATTCAGAGTATAAAATAATCTAATATATAAAGTAAAACTATGATGAGTAAAGAAATGTATCAAAGAATTTAACTACTCAATTAACAGAATGAACTCAATTAATATAAAAATCCTATCAAAAGGTATCGGTCAAGCCTTTCGTTTATTGGAGTGTAAACAAATAGGGCCACTAATGAGTCCCCTGTAGATTAAACATTTTACAAAGTTATTAGTTTTACAGAGACATTTGACCTCTGTCCAATAAGGGCGAATAACAGCCTAGACCGCTTAAATTTAAGTGCTCAGTAATATAATGACATCAATTAAATAATACGCTATAAGTTAAAAAATAATCTCATTTTTTTGCATAATATATTATAGAATAAGTAATGTTATTACTTCTAATTTATATAGTTTTATATATATAAATAAATGTAGGGGAGCATTTCGCATTTTTAGCGACCGAAGAATCGTGACGAGCCTGTAGTTTACAATTTTACCGCATAGTTGTGATGGGGGACTTTGTTAAAGAATATCTTGGCAACTTGCCCTGCCTTATTAGTTTTTAATATCATGAAATTTTGCTGAATACACTAAGAATGTGAAGACATTCATATTGTGATGACGAGACCATGATTGTGAATGTGTTTTCGATTTTAGTACCATTTAACGAGTTTATTTTTAATTGTATGAAAAGTGTCATAACATGAATAATAACGGTATTTTTTTCGAGAAAATACAGATTATGACGCGTTAAGATAATATTTCCATTACATCAACCTGACATCTGCCTGTGCCAACACGATGTTAAAAAAATATATGTAATGTTGAAATTTTAGCCCAGTCCGTTGAGATTTTAATGGAATAAGTTACAAATTATTTAATAATTGTGGCTGTGCCTAAAGATATATTCTTTGATTTTTTGACAGCATTGGTGTGTTCGAGACTAAATTATAAATATTATTATTTTTTATCGATTTTGCTATAGTTTTTCTTCCTTACAATTTAAGGAAACATTTATTGATAAAAAGATTCAGATACAAAAAGAAATATTAAAATAGGTTCATAAGGTATCAGAGTTTACACAAAAATAGTAAGTCAACTAGAATTAAAAAGACACTTCAATATAGTTCTAAATTCGTAGATTCTATGTCTCCACACTAAATTTCTATATTTAGAAAATTATCTTCAGTAAGACAAATAAACACAATTTTTTTGGATTTCTTACAATATTTATAACTAAACATTATAATGTAATTGTCATACAATATATTTTGACACAGAATCTATCTTGTATTGCTTTTATAAACCATCATTATTAAAACTTGCTCAAAATCTGTAAGCGATACTTGTGTCCGTTTAAATGATTGATGGAGCGTAATTTAAAGTCTTCTGACAATGACACTACATAGTGCTTCACCAGCGTTACAAACTTTAATAAAATACATAAAGTGTTCGTATAAAAAATAGCATATATCAAAGATAACTAGTTATCGCTTTAAATTTCGTCAGCAAAAAGTTACTTCTGAATATATTTCGTACAAAAACGACGTGAACACAACAACACTAGCGTTAATTCAATGATCAGGTAACTTTGTTAGCAGACAGTGCGATAGTCGGTGTATGTAGTTAGTACTTTAGTAGTGTTGATCACATCTGACTCATGAACAGCTCGAGTCGCTGGAAAACGTCGTTAGCGCTCCACAAACTTAAATTTGATCGATACAACCATCTTATACTTTTTTGGTTTCCATATCAATGGAGAAACCTTAAAACTTCTCGGTCGGGTTTGCGTTCGAATTCAATGAAACCGTTTAAAATATAAACTGTTATTTTATTTTATTTGCAATATTTAACTATAATCGGCCGTTACCGTGTGAGTTTAACGGTTTCAAGTTAAATCGTATTACATAAAAACAAATGTCGATATTATGGATTTTAATTTCAAGAATATATTACATAGATATATACTATTATATTCGAGAATGTCGATATTGGTCTGTCCTGGAAATATATCTCATCATATATTTTAAAATATATAGTTATAAGTATGTACTGTTGTCCGTATCCAAGTTGGAGGGACACACTGTAAACGGTTACGGCAAGGAGGGAGCGAGTCACGCGGCCCACGTGACTCGGGCACGCGGCGGTCATCGATCGAGTCAGCTCATTCACTAAGATACCGTGTATAAATTTTAAAAATATTACATCTATTTCTACGAATGAATAAGTTCTATCAATCGTGATATTTCATTTAAAAGGAACGAAATATTTTTTTATTATTCACTTAAAAATAATTATAGTATATTATTACTTTTTTATTATGAAGGTTTTAATTCCGATCCTGTTGTTATTTGTTTGACACAATCGTTGATTAAAAAGTACAAGATTTGAAAGTTTTTCATTATCAAATACCTAATTTCCTATGTTTCTTCTAAAATTATATACTTATAGGCTATTTTATTAAAACTCGGTAACTGTTAAAAGATTTATATATATCAGTTATGTTGATATTATTTGGTTATTTGTTGGTGTATTCCTGTAGAGGTTTTGCTGAACACTTGATTTCAATATAACACAATGGGAATAGAAATATATTCTTTGTAATGAAATTGTATTAAAAATGTTAATTCTTAACATTGTTTTTAAACATAACATTTACTTATTAAATTTTGTCGTATAAGAATAATTTTAAACAATATTTGGTATCAATAAAAATCAATAGATTTTTATCTAATTAGTTATACATAATATTGGTCCGCTCGGTGTTATTATAGACAGTAAAGTAATAAAACAAAAAAAAAAACAAATTTTTAACTTATCTTTGTGATCAACAAGAAAAAAGTTCAAAAGCGCTCCTCAGTAGTTAACTACAGAGATCTTGTTATGGTAAAATTCTGTGGTCGTCCTCGAATGAACAAGAGGCGAGTGCACTTCATTACACTGAATATTTTGTTAAGAGTGTCAATCGCGACGTAGACAACAAGAGCTCGTGGTTTTATATTAAAAGATTTTGACGATAAAAACATTTTTAATTATTTGTGTACATGCCTTTATAGTTAGTGATTTATACTTCGAACTTACCTTCACTTACATGCTATTTTAATTCCCCGGTTATTATTTTAACGTTAATTAATTCCATCATTTAATATGCGTCGAAGGTAATAATTAAATATGTATAGTACCTCGCTACTGGAAGTATTTTTTTTATCTGTCAATTTAAATAATTACTCTTCTCCAAAAAGGTCTCTATGAAAGTGTATAAAAATAAAATTATTTATCACATACTTAATACTTTATATACTGCTGGCCATGCAGAATATAGCATCTACGTAACGTGAATAAATTATTATTGTTATATATTAACAATAGTACAATAGTTTTTTTTTGTAAGTTGTTTGAACATTTAAATATCATAAATCCATTAAATCGCATTGGGAACTCCCTTTACCGACTGGACGGTATTCATATTTGTCTGATCATAGATTGTGGAACCTTCTAGAGCTTTTCAGTTTCCATGTTGGTCATGGCCAAAGCCTTTGAAGCTCCGCATAATGTTATGCAGCTCCAAGTAAGTTATAAAAATGTTTGATGCAGAATAGATCATCTCTGTATTTCTTTTAAATATATGCAATAATAAAAAAAATATTATTGCCTATACATAATCGCAGTAGTTTGTTTGAACTGGATGATTTTTTAGGTTGGATAATGATTTATCAATTTCTTATACAGATGTTTTTAAGTACAAGAATAATTCACAAGGTAAGAGTGCTCGATGATTAAAAAATATTGAGTTCGAAATACGAACAAAGAAACGTAACAACTTGTCAAAAATATGACCTTAATTAGTTATATGATACAATTTGATGATGTTAAATATCTATCAAAGCCATTGTGATGTTGAACAAATTCTTCCACCAATCATTTGAGCTTTAAAATGTTTATTGAAATAAAACACTAGTGATTTGTATTAGACAAGTTGCTGGCGCTTTAACGTGCTTGCGGAAATCGTTATATTCTTTGAGAGTTTCCTTTTCAAAGTAATCACATTCTTCTCTAGTTTTTTTTAATTATAAGCCTTATTAATCGTGTTTTAAATGTAATTTTACTGAAACTGTAATGTTCCTTATACACATATTTTTCGACGGATCTGATTTTGACATTTAAAATCCGAATATTTGTAAATTAACATTGTATTCTAAAAATGAAAATGAAATCTCCCAATGGTTTTGTATTTCTTTTCTTATTATGTCGGTAAGTGTTAGTTGTTGCAGTGTGTTTCCTGTGTCTATCTATATGTATACGATGGCTCGCCGTAATATGTAATTCGGTCGATTTGTTTCATAGAAATTATGAGCGGCCAGTGCCGAAAAGGGTGGTTATTGTCAATGAAAGTTAGGACGGCCATTAGTTATAGACAGCCTTCAAACGAATTTCAAAAATCTAACCTATTGGCTCATAATCCATTTTCATCTTATTATTTGAGTGTTATTTAAAGTATTTTTGTAAAGAAATCGAGTAATAAGATTTGGGACGGGACAAGTGTGCTTTTATTTTTGAGTTGCGATCGTTACAACGCTTATGATGGATAATGTACGTCCAAGACAACCATGAGGCACCCACTTGGCACTCTTATATAAACTACAGTTTGATATTCAAAACGTATATATTTATAATCATGGCCAGAAGGTGTTATTTTTAAGTACCCTTTCAATAAATCAAAATATGCTCTAAATATGTTGCAAAGTCGTATCAGATTTTAGTTTATTTGCTCTTTGTTATCAGAAATAGCTTGAGATGTGTCAAGTATATATTTGCCGTGGGGTCAGCATTGAGACTTCGTGTGTTCTATTTTAGTTCTTGGTAGTTTGAAGGCGAGAATCATTGCATATTTGATGTGAGCCCACCGGCAATTACTTCGTGTTTCGCTAAACGCTCCTCAGAATCAGTTAGCTTCACTTACCTACTTAATAAGTCATAAGCGCGATTAAGTAATAATCTTCTGGGACTTCTTATTTGTTCTGTATTTTAATTAGATTTTGTTTATTACATTAAGATAATACAATTTAACATTCCATACAAATCCGTAAACAGATTCGAATAGAGAGAAACGTGACTGTTTCGTTACAGGAAGGATTAAATCGTTCCCTTAAATATAATATTAATACTATGAACCGTAATTTCCGCTAATATGTAATAACTATTGTACCTTTTTCGCCGCCATAGTTGTAACTTATTTCGATGTTCAGTAATTGTCATTATAACAGACTATATATATGTAAATAAATAATTTTTAATCTGTACACAATACTAAGAGCAAACAATACGTATCAAAAATTGAAATGGTCTAATTAACAGCTTGCATTGTTGAAACAACTCAACATCTGACTAGTGATTAATCTATCCGTCAACTATTTAACCACTTTAACATGGAGGATAAAACGTACGTTTTATTTACTATTTTATAAAGTTTTTATACAACCGTTATTTGAATTTACTTACGTCGTAAAAATATTATTATTTTTTTAATTTACCAATCATATCAATAATATTAAATTAATTTCATCCTTAATTTCCTACAAATATTTTTAACGTAATTAAATTCAATGTACCGTAACGTAATTCAATGTAATAGATTCATCATCATTTTGTGATGATAGTATCATGTATGTATATGTAAACTACAACATAACTTTACTATGAGTGGGCTCGCTTGTAACTATATTTCCCTTGTAATTTTTCATATAACCGCACTGATTTAATATTTTCCACAACCCATTTGAAGGGTCTGTATAAAAACGCAAGCAATAGGAGTGGATGGGGTTTCCGAAGTTCGTTTTATGAGATGTCGCAGCCGACGGCGGGTACGACGCAAGCATCCCAATTGCTCGCTTGATGGATTGTCACATAACAACTAATAACTATGACGAAAACTATGAGATACTATCCACCAATATGTAACATTCATTTCAAAACGACGCAAAAAATTCTATAATCATTAAAAATATATTTTATTCTAGAATCGGATGATGCATGCATATGTTATAACGCTTATATTATAAATGTATCCTTATAATTTATGTTTACGTGTAAGTCTTATATAAAGCTTCTTATAAAGTATGAAATTTTCGGTATTTTAAATTCACAAACATCCATATATCAATCAATTGCAACATTTACTATTTAACAAGATATCATTAAAGCCATATTAAACATTCTATCAGTCAGTTAAAAGATCTTTATTAATAAAATTTATTAGAGAACTATTTGATTGTTATTGAAAAGCGTATAAAGTAACAGATGCTATGTATGTATTCTGTATCGCGATTGTTAAGATTGAACCATACATCACTGAACATTTAATAACGCTCGAATGTATTATTTATTCACACACATCAGATGATATGCACGCTCATAATCTATTCAAGTGAAGTCTAAATTTTAGATCGCTCTAAATGGTGGAATTAAAACACGCTCATAATTCTTTTTATTATACGTATCGTGAAAACTTCCACACAATTTCATCCAAAAACTGAAATGTGATGCATTCGGTTTTTTCTTTCATCTCGTGTATTTAACGGCTTGTAAGCGCTGTAACCGACCTTTTTAAATAAAAAGTCTTTCCAAGTATGAATGTAGATTATTTCAAGGCGTCGGATTCATATTTAGAAAGTGTCGAAGTGCGGTTACATAATAATCTTGATGTATATATATATTTATGTGTGTGTATATGTATAAAAGTAATAATTCTAAAGATAGTTTATATATTGTTTGTAATCAGACAAGAAACAGATTTTATAAAAATGACTTCTGTATTTTTATACTTAAATTATAAAAGTAAAAAGTTATACATTAAGGCTAAAAATATTGAGAAATGGGTAAAAATAGAAATATATAAGGAAGGGTAAGAGTAACTCTTTCAAACTTCTATATCAGCTATACGCCGGAACACGACAAAAGTCTTTCAAAACTTATGTATATTATATCTGTGCATCGCAAAATAAAAAAAAATGAAGTTGAGGTTTCAATGCGAAAATTTAAAATAAGAAAATGGAAAACTCATAGCTCGCAATTGAATGGCGCTGGGCGTATTGTGCTCTAGGACGGGCTGTCGAAGGCTGCGCTGCTTGTAACAATTTGTACACGTAAAACTGTCAAACGACATATCTGTAGATACGATTTACTATTCAAACAATAAGACAACAATATGTCACATGTTTATTTATTGCCCGTACTGAAAACAATTATCTTTAGAACACTTCGCTTATTGATAGTATAACTAAGTAAGTATTTTAAGTTTTGTATAATATATGTAAATCAGTGTAAAAAATGTTATTAATATTTATTTTTTAACTGGAGACGTCTCTGGGAGGTGTCACTGACGGTTTTTACTTCATTTTATATGATGGAAATGAAGTTTATAATTACATCGCGTGATTACACTGTTTTGAAGACTTGTATTCGTTATTTTTTATTTTCACTAAAAATTCTCTTTACAAATATCAAGCGAAATTTTCTTTTCCAATTTATATATTTTTCATGTTGTTTCAGGGGAATGTTTATTGTTTCCTGTTCTATTCCTCACGTTCAAAGACATTTGTTAATATGTCTAAATTCTATTTTAATCGTAAATCCTCAAACTGATAACCAAGACTTATATAAAAGACCCGTCCCTGTGACGCTTTGATAAAAATTTAATATTTTAATTACAGTAATGAATTAAGTTATTAAAAAGCAGGGGCACATGTTATTGTTGATTTAATTTTTGTGGGTGTCAAGGTTTCTGTTGAGATGTAATCACTCCGAGACATTCTTCATTTTTAAAAGCATCATAATATCTTTTTAAGATAAACTATGCTTATAAATTATGTAACCTTTTTTAAGTGACATTCCAAAAATTTTAATCATTAAACATTAAGTGTTGAACATCATTCTTAAACCTTTATAACGCATATAAACAATTTGAGCAATCATTTGCATTGTATTGCAACAAACTGTCAAATTATTCTTCATTTGAATATATCTAGAACTCAGAATCAGATAGAGAATGTGAGTTTTATTACCTTTATAAATAACGAATGGCTTATCGCAGTTCCGGTGGAAGTTGATCAGCACTGCAGCCACAGATAAGGGGATTAGCTGCGTAACTCACATTAAAACTGCTTTTTATATTATCACTCTAATAGCTAACATTTTTATTATTTTGACCTGTTGAGCTTAATTTTATAGTTACGTTTCAATGATAAGGTTTTCAGAAAATTATTAAGCCCATAATATATGTTCATTTTATAGTTCGATAGTACAAAAATTTCAGAATTAATTCCTATTTTAATAAGTAATAAATTATATAAGGTGTAAAGGTTAAACAGCAGTAGACGTTTTCATACACACGACCGGTAGAGCCTTTAGCAGCACTTACAAATCACTCTTTACTATATTTACACTTAAACTTTTGGTATATATGTTTTTTATTTAATACATACTTTAAAGTAAAGAAATATCTTAATTATAATTTAAATAAAGTTTAATAAATAAATAAATTGTAGGTAGAGTCTTACTCTGATAAGGAAATAAGTTTTTATATTTATACTAAAAAGATAAAATGAATTTCTTAATTGGATATAATGTTTCATATCCCGGATATTCTAAGGCTTTTTAAATTCTAACATAAAAAAAATTTCTTCTAGAATTTTATGCTTATAATCAAACCCATCGATATAATCTATGCGTATATAATCAATCGATTATTATATTAAAATGTTAAATATTTTTTTTGTGGCAAATTATTGTTCTTCATTGATTCCTATATAAGATACGGATCCATACGCTAAAATTTACAAGGCATCTGTGAAATACAAATGTATTTTTTCATTTAGTTATATCTTATAGGATGAGGTTCTTAGAAATGTGTTTATTAGTTTATTTTTTTTTATGAAAATAATATTATTCTTATAAAATAAGTTACTTCAATATACATTCCACTTCATTATCTGAGTAACTTATAAACTTTGGCAGTAGCATATTAATCATACTTCTTTTCTAAGCAAGGGCTAGCTTCTAATATAATATTGTATGGGATAGTCATGTGCGTGACGACGCGGTTTCTTCCATCCGTCATCCATCACACATATATGACAGATAGTTTTTCATATAAGTCATTTTGTTAAGTATTTTAA
Source organism: Danaus eresimus (assembly GCA_018231745.1). Lineage (NCBI taxonomy): Eukaryota > Metazoa > Arthropoda > Insecta > Lepidoptera > Nymphalidae > Danaus > Danaus eresimus. The sequence goes on from DVQP01000305.1 coordinate 10,142, forward strand.
TTAGTGTTTTTTTTTTTGTTAATTAAAAAACCTGAATTACGGTTGCCATAATAATTGTTCTGTATTTAATCATTGAAGGCAAATTGCGTTGCGTGCCGTTGACAAAGAATAATTGAGGGAAGACGTATTTTCTCAAACCATATATGGGTTTCTTTTTGTTATTTATTATGTTTTTCGACTGCCGCTGTGGAGCCCAAGAGGAAGGTGATGTTTTGTATACAAGTACTCAGAGGTTTATTTAAACGCGTTAAATGTTTTCACAGCTCCAGTGGCTTGGTTGTCTACATTATATTGGGTTCTATTTTTTTGCGGACATCTCAGTCAATAGAGTTGAGTTAAAAACAAAACTATTACAAAACACTTCAGTGCAGTATGAAATTTTTATTTCGAAGCCAATTACAACTCTGGGAATATATTGGATCCGACTGAGGACTGAATGCAATAAAGTATGTTGATGGCATATTACGCTAAAGGGAATTTTTTGACAAAAAAAAAGTCCAAATATACTACAACTCTAATTTCAATATATTAAATTTAAATATGGCATATCAGCCTAGAATAGGGAGCTATAATTTTATGTTTAAAGCTAAACTTTTATGTACATTTATTTTTACGTTAGTCACTTATATCATAAATGGTAATAGAGCATATTTTATAGAGACTGTCATACAAATTTGTAACTAACTAAGTTTGTGAAAAACTATTTAAGCCTAAAATCCTATAATAAATTTTTCATGGTACAAGAAATAAAAATTGTTAGGATGGACTTCACAGATAATTAAAAAATCTACGTATATTAAATTAATAGACGAATCTAGACCACGAGGTCAATGGAACGACCGAGTCAATTCCTTGCATCGAAGCAAGCAGCAATTAGCAGTTTCATCAAGTGCGTATTGTAATTTGTGTAGCGTTTTTTAATTGAGGTATCTGTTTATTGTTCATGAATTGCTTATTACCTCTTATGAATGCCTTTTTTGACGAATAAAAAGTATGTAAATTGTAGACCATATAATTGTATTATTTATTTTCGGACGACTTTAACTATTATCGCACTGAATATTTTTGGCAAACATTTCTTATTGTCCCTTGAGCGGTTGTACAATTAGGAAGAGCTAGATCTTAAACTGTGGAATATGTTTGTGGGTTTTTTTATTTTCTTCCATACCATTTGAAAACGATAGTTTTTCAAGGTTTTATATTGATATAACGAAAAATTTTTAATGTGTAAGAATAAATTTAGGTTTTGTTAAGAAGAAAACCCGTCGGAGTCATCGGCGAACCGCAAATTGTTCCCACATTATGACATCGTTCATGAACATATTTGCCTGTGGCGTCGATAATAATGCGGGAAATCTCTCATTACGCAAAGCAATCGGCGATGCTCTCTCGCTGCCGTTGTAGACTGATGAATAGCTGGATAGTTTATTAAATATGTAATAGTTTGCAATAGTTTTAAATATTTTCCTAAATTATATGTTGCTCCTTAACACTTCCAGCCATGATTCTTTTCTTCAGCATAATATCAGCTTTATTTATTCCTACAATATCACTCTTCTAGACGTTATGAAGATTATATAAAAGGTAGATGAATTTATTTAAAAATGTTTTCGTTGAAAGCAAAATAAGAGTCTACGTCATATGCAATGAGTTTGAAAATTTGAAATAAACCATATACCCGAAATCAGATACTATATATTATTTGAACGTACTCAAAGCATTCTACATTATAACATACTCATGAAGATTTTAAAACGTTTTACCATTTGAATCTTTTTTAAACGAAATTTATTTTATAGTAAAGATTCAACTAAGTATTACATACGTAGATATATGCTTTGCTAATGTAAGCGTGCTTTCCAAACAATTTCAAATAAAGATATCACTAAGAAAACCCCTAGTAATGGGAATCCATTAGCCACAAAACTATTAAGTTGTGATTGGTTTGTGTTAAGATTACAAACACATAGATAGGGGTAGCAATATAATAGTGTGATAGATTGCACACATGTAAGTAAGAAAGAGCACACATACATATATTGAACGAATCATCCTATGATTGATTACTATCCCACACCCGCCGAGACAATGTTTGATGCGATGTTCATTTGTTCTGATTTGTTAGGCGTCTTACACACTTATATAAACACTCAAACTATTCCCGCATGCAGTAATTATTACTGTGCTTAATATCAAAAAAGCACAAAAGGCAGGCTTCGGGTAGATGAAAAAGCTGGTCTTAAAAAAATGGTAAAGAATAAACATTACCTTGGTTTTGATTTAAATTTTTCTTACACGAACATTTTAGAAAAAAATAAGACAAAACAGGTATACAACAATAATTACCAGGGTTTTTAAAATTAGAATAAAAACACATTTAAAAATAGCAGAAATGAAACAGTTCACAAAAGTAATCTTAAATAACTACTCTTTTATTTCACAACTTTATGGAACAATAGTCTCAATCTGAAGCGGCTTGACCTTACTGTGAAAAAAAAAAATTAAATGCTTCAGGCAAGCAAGCTATTGTTTATACAATTTATCTCCAAGCTACCATTTAAGCTTGCAATGAAGTTTAGAATACGCTTGTAAAATTCTGGAATACCGCGTTTGTATAAGAAATTATGTGTAAACATAAAGGACAAAGGGAATCCATGGAGAATATTTTCCAATATTATATTAATGAAATATTTTTAACGTCTAGTTCCCATGACATAATTGTTTGCGGACATAATTACAACGAGCACGTGTCAATGGGCCATAAGATAAAGGAATGGTCATAAAAGGGACGTTGTATTGGCTATTACGGTAATAGAAGGGTGTTAATTGAAATAACTCATGTACTGCTGTCATTTATATAACATTATATCTTCGCCGTCACTGCTTCATTAAAGGGTTAAATAGGTTCTGGCATCTCGTAACTAGCTGCCAGATATTGCACGTGGATCTAATGAGGATATATTGAAATCTTGTCTATGTAAATCTGACTAGTAATGCGTTTCAAATACGAATAGGGTTAATACATAATTTTCTTTTAAACCGATATATATATTTTTTTAAATGACACTCTTACAAATGAACTGTGTTCCGTCAAAAATATTTTTTTTACGTCGTTAGTGGTAGTACAATTAACACTAGGTGTATTTTTAACATATAAAAGGTATAGGTAAAAATAGTAGACTTACACCTACATCTTTTTATTAAATTTTTGTAATAATCTGAATATACCTTAAATGTCACCTTTAATTTGTCTGTTTCTCCCCTAACACTGTTTAGACGTGTCGAACAAGGTACATGTAGACATTGATGATAAACAACTCCCCTGTCTTGTGGTTTGTCGATAATGAGTGATTAATGAACTAGAGACAATGGATAAATTTATTTATTTATAGAAGAATTTAAAAAAATCTAACAATTACGATATGGGTCAATGTCAGAAATGACATATAGGAAGAGTTATTAGAAAGAAAATTAATACAATGTTACTTAATAAAAAAAAATGCATAATGATTCGTTCAGGAACGTCTCGTTATATTTGGCATAACTTCTTGGACAGTTTCAGAAACATCTAATAAACTTTGCTAAATATTTGACACTAAACTTTACCTAAAATGTAAATGTTTACAATATTTTTGAAAAGAAAATGTAGTAAATACATTATGATCATTTATCATACTGGAAACGTGCAAAACTAAAATTATTTACATATATAATATAATTTCCTTTTTTGATATGGTTGTAGTACAGCCTGTGTACTGTGTAGAATATAATTTTATGTAGGGAAGATGAAGAAAAGAAACGACGCAAAAGCTTTATTTTATTTTTTTTCATTTAGAGCCGGATTCAAAACGTAAAGTGATCATGAACAATTAGGTAGGTCAGTAAGGGTTAATAAAGTAAAAACCAAAAAAAACTAAGTTAACTGTATTTTTTTATATAACAGTAGAACAATAATTGTAATAAATATATGTACAGGAATGTATAAAATAAAAAATCCAACTTTATTGCAGGAGACGTACAGACGGTGGGCATGCAGCACGATGGTGCCATTGTGGGTTGAAGAGGGCTCCGAGGAGGAGGAGGGAGGTGGCAGATCGAGACGGGCGCCCGAGCACGCGGCACGGTGGCATGCTAGGCACTTGGAGCGCGTGGGGCACTTGGACCGGCGACGGACCGGCGTGGCGGGCTACCTGGATCGACGGCGGACCGGCGGTGTAGTGGGCCGCTGGGTTCGAGCCGCCGCCGCCGGACCCGGTCGGCCGCTGAGGCTAAAACCCTGCCTCTCCGTCTGCCAGCTTGTGGAGCAGCACTGCCCTTACTTCCTCCCGGCGGACCGAGCGCCAGCTTATCCGACGCAATACGCTGGCGAACCAACCTTTCTATGCCTCGGTAATGGGAATTAATTTGTATGCTATTGCGTAATGATATGGGGAATTGATCGCTTTGAGCGACCCTCAAAACTAAAATTTCTGAATAGGCAATAGAAAGATTAAATTTATACTTACAGATTTTCTTGTATCATATTTTTGCATCAAATAAATTCGCTAAGAGAATATTACTCTAATTCTTCTGAAACATAATATTACGGAAGTTGGAGTAATATATATATATATATATTAATTAAGGTAATAACTTTTATAAAAAAAGATTTTTTGGTATGTCTTAAACGGATTCAAACAATAAGAAACGTAAGGAATTACTTTCTTTGTTGTCAAAAATTTTAAATCACACGTTGCAGTTGAATTTGAGGGTATATTATGCTCGATTAGCCGACACACGTTTCGCCTCCGTTCAAAATTAGAAATCTCGACGAATGCTCCGCAACCGCTTTAATTTCTCTTACACATTATACATCGCTATGACCAATTTCTTACCTTATGTAAAAAAAAATGAACTCGCACGTTGAAGATGAATCTGAAGGTACAATATTATGCTCGATTAGCCGACGTTTGGCCTCCGTTAAAAACTAGAAGTCTCGACGAATGCTCCGCAAGCTACAACCACTTTTGTTCCTCTTACATATTACCCATTGCTCCAACCAATTTCGAACCTATTGGCTTTTCCGTTGAAATGTTTCTTAGGTTAATCACCTCTAAATGTTATTTATTTATATATTTTTGAAATACTGATAAATATATGTTGTCATTGTTAAGTAAGAGCCCCATAACTTCCAGATCCTCGAATACCGGAAACGGGTGCACAAGCCAACAAATCAAACTATGGGTCAGACGACTGCTGCTACTGGTACTGCGAAGGAAGACTCTGCTATCGCTGTGAGGCGAGGCTTAGTGAACCACCACGGCCCGAGGCCGAGAGATGTGCACCCGTCGAAGAACGAACGGCCACATGTTCAGTGCCGTACCAGGCGCCCGCCTCCGCAGCTCCCACCACACTGCACCCCCTGCTCCTCTTAGCCACCATGGCCGTCATTTTCGTACGGACTCACTGGACATCCATACCTCTAGTGAATGTGCGCGATTCGAGGTTATAGTTTTACGTTAACGTGCGTCGCACTCCCGCGCCCCGCGATCGGAAGACTATGATCGAAACTTGTATTAGTGCAGTACTTATGATAATAAATTATGACCGACGAGTTCAATGACGTCAGCGACTCGCGGTGACGGAGACCAGCGCCGCCGCCGAGCCGTCGCCGCGAGTCAGCCATCTGTAGTCTGTAAGTTTGTCTGTGTCCGTTTGTTTGGTACACCTTTATCGATGAAACACCAAATATTCTGTAAACGTTACTTATGCGTTATGACTTATAGCGAACGGCGGCCGACCTTCCGGCCACTAAATTAATGTTTCGACACGAATTGTAAACGAATATTGCATTGTGTTAAGTGAGATGTTTGAATTATTTATATATAATGTTCAGTGTTCATATTGTTTAAAAGCACGTAATATGGCGAATAACGAATTATATTTTTTACATCACTGCAGCATGTTTTTTATATGGCATTTTTTTAAAATAGACGTTACTTAATCGTGTCAGGCTACACAAAAACTGTCATAATATGTGGTTTTTAGTACAATAAATATCGTGACTTCAGTAATACCTAGGGCTAGTGAATTTGATAACTTATTGATGAAAAAAAATACATTTTCTTTATTATGAGTGAAATGAGATATATTTCATGCGAATCACATTAAGCTCTGGGTGTTAACGTTGTCTCTTAACTTATTTAAAAAATCCATCTTATATAAAGTAATATTCATCTAATGTTAAATAAACGAAATGCAAGCGATCTTTAGACCATAGTGACAATAGTTCATTTGTAGTGTTAAGTTTTAGCGAATCGTTGGTAAAGGCGAGAGCGTCGTGACGAGGTTTTACTTTGAAAGATTAAGATTTAAAAATGTAACATTTTTAACAAGGGCGAAACAGACATTAACAACCAGCAAACAGATCCAAAATCCACGAATGGTAATAATTAAGACAAATACAATTGTGTGACACATAAGATGAAATTAATTTGCCAACGTATGCATAGTATTCTGAAATAACGAATCATATACACTCGTTGTCTTATTAATTTTGTGCAAAAACATGCCAACCTCGCCAGGGCGGTCACGTGCCTGTGTATGCCTAATTTTGGTCTACATTGTATACATCTTATGGGCTAGGTATTGTATTAGGATTAATTAATTAAAAGTAGTTGTTGTTTCGTAAGAAAATATGGCATAAGAACAACAGTATATGTAATAATATATCCGTCTTATGAACTTATCTGATATACCAATTACATCTGTAAACATGGTTGAAAAAGTTTTTTATATGAATTATCTAATATATATAATTGTATACATGACGGCTGGGCTGCCCCCGAGCGGGCGAGGTCCCCGTCCTCGTCATTATTATATAGTTAACAGTGTTTGTTATTTTGTCTTATTTTTTAAAAGTATTAAAATTATAGTGGTGTCGTTGAAGATTTTGTGATGGAGAAAATGATTAAAAATTAATGGTTATTAAGACTTTATTGAATGGACATTTGTTGAGAATATTATCCTCGTTCGGGGATGTAGTTGTTGTATTCGAAAGATAATAATATTAAATAAGTTATTTTTCACGTTTTTATTGTGTAAATATATCAAAAAAGGTTTGTTGTTTCCACTCCCGTATTTAAATGAAAGCCACCAAGGGTGCTAAATGTCTATTAACGCTTCTTACGGATTATTTTCTTTTTCACTATTACAAAACTTACAACATCTATTTGTCAACATAACATTTTTCTATCTGTCTGAAGATGGGTGTCAGAATCACAATCGGACTGAACAATTTAAACAAACCCGCATCCATCTGGAGCCCCTGGACGTTCAGCTAAAGCCATATCACTTACAACACTGTACACTAGCACACCAAAAGCAAATATTTTAATAACATTTTGAATGTAACTTCTATTCTTATCCGGTTTTAGTATGACAGGATAGTGGGTCGTATTGTTTCAATCGAGTATCTAATTCGAAAGAAATATAATCATTTGATGTATCCTTTTGCAGACTGAAAAGTTCGCTGGCACTGTTCCATCCGATCCTACAAATTATCGTTTATATCTTTTCAAATATATATTTTATTCATGGTTAAACATTAAATTATTTTTTATTTTAATTATGTTTGAACTAATTTTTTATCTGTCAGGGTGCAGGCGTGATGAAAATGATTTGAGTGAATTTATTATGTTTATATGTAATCGTAGTCCAAAGAGAAAAGTAAAGGAATTAATAACAACAGTTCCCTTATTTTAAGGCGGTTTTAGATTGTTGGTAACACAAAGTTTCGAGGGAATTTAATGCAATTTGTCAACAAAAATTAATTATTGCCCATGGAGTTTCTTATGCCGATAGACTTAAAATAATAGGTTTTATATCTGCCCTGCTAACCAAACTAATATCTGAAGATTATGGTCATGAAGTTAAAAGGAAATTAAAGGAGAACAGAATAGTGACGCTCTTGTTTTAAAATTCTAAAAAAAAACGAAGTCATTACGCTACTCGTATCTCCTCCTCAAAAAAAATTCTTTCACAGTATTTTATTATGTATGTAGAATTATCGAAATTTAGAGTTAGACAATGAATTATTAGAACATAATTAATTGAAACAATTTTTGAGCACTCGTTAAAACTCACACACTGACCGTACATTCCTTCTTTTATGGTATCTCTTCTATCACTCCTATTAATCTTCACTTGGCCACTATTCGATTTTAGAGTAGAGTAAAGACCAATGGAAAATCGGTTTGTATAATGTTGAAACAAAAACACGTGACTAGTGTTATATCTTGCGTTAACTAAAACCAATACACTTTTGCTATGTCGAGTTAAAATTCTGTCAACTGTATCTGCTCGTAGATACTAGACATAGGATATTAAAATTTAAATACGCTAATTGAGACCAGCTATTCAATTTCTTTTTTATTTTGTAGGGACACAAAAGTTAGCAATAATTCCTAGAGATTAACGGATTAATCATGTAGACGTCACATTCACGGATCGTTTGACACGAAATAGTTCCGGCAAGGTGTTTGACTTGGTAGAATCGAACGAGTTGGTAAAGTCTGGCTAGTCAGACGAATCTGACTAATTGGACGGATTCGTTTAGTCGAATAAAACTGGTAATTCGGATCAGTTCATTGTGTCGGATAAGTCTGGCCAGTTGGATGTTTCAGACAAGGCTGCGATGATGGCTGGGACACGTGCTCTTCTTAGTAGGTTTAGAATAATGGGTGTATTTGATATTACGTTGAGAGTTTGATGATAGCGTGTACATTATGTTTTTGAATAATATACGTATGTTTTAATGTACATAATAAAGTGTAAATGTTTAACGCACAAAATAAAACATTTTACTATGATTATTATTATGTATTTAGCTATAAACTGTAACTGAAAGTTAAATATTAGGATTATAAATAGGTTTTTCGTGAAACTGCTGCCACGCTGTTCGTTTCTTTTAACGCGAAATCGAATTTTGGTAGATTATTATCATATGTGTATCATATGTCTATGACATGCGATGATTTTATTTTGGCAGCATTTCGTCACGAAATCCACCTCAATGTAAATTATTGAATTCGGTATCGACGGAATTAATTACTTATATTGTAAGTTGAGACACATGTTAGATTTACACGACGACACTGTTGTCTGTTTCACACGCACAAAGTCAACATAACGCTTCAGGGCTCTGTTATGTCTCTAATAAATAAAGATAAATTCAAAGTACCATAGGCACAAAGTCTCATTCAGTTAATATTAAGCAAGGAAAACACCAAATTCTAGCCTTTTACATACAATATAAAATAGATATGAGTACAAATAGTCTTGATCGAGTTACGGTCTTATTGATGTTAAAAATATATTTTATACATAACAATTCACAATCACGATTATCCATATTGTTGCTATCATTTATATTTTACGAATTTTGATGGTATCATTTTACACGTGACATTTACAACCAACGTTATCGATTGCTGAATTAATGAGATATTGTTTAGATGTTTTATGAAAGCAACGAAATATATATCGGGATGTCGGATTTGAATCATTTTTCTTTTTTTATGCTATAGTTTCATACGCACTGGACTCATTTTAAATCTTTAATTAATAAGCACATGCCGTTTGAAATTATTACATTCCAACTTGGATTGATTAGGCAGAGCATACCACGTTTTTGCATCTTAATTTTTTTTTTAATTACCTATAATTTAGGTAAACGAAGAATTCTCACGACGCATTTCTTTCATAATTTAATTTATGTAGTTAATACCTAATGTAGTTCAATAGATAATTTTTTTTTCTCATTAATTTTGATACTTTTCTCTTTCCAAGACGATCTTGACGTATTTGTATTGTTTTCACGTTACAGGTTTTTGTTTTTATTTTTAGTCCAAACGATTATCCAGATATTACAAATATTTGTGTAATCCTAAACCCCTCCCGTTTTAAGATATTCTGTTATAATATTTTAAAGGAAACCGAAGCATAAAAATTTTGACAATTATTATGTACATACAATTTTTTTTTTTTGATTCTTAGAAACCTCGTCAACTCTACAGAAAAAATCCAAAAAGTACCACTTTTAAAATCCAGTCTTCTAATACCAGTAATGTAGAGTTATTTTTTTCCTTTACATGGTCCTTGTTATTCATTTACAATAGATAGCTTAGCATTGTAATGGATCAATATTTATATGGAGGTGATAGTAATATTACGTGAACATTAAAAATCTTATGATAAATATATAAACTAAGAGTTCTAATTATTTTTCATAATAATTTTTACGCGAACGAAACAGTATAATGTAATGTAAAACCAGTATCTGTAAGTCGTTGAGGTTTTGTATTAGCGCTCTATATTATTATATATATAAAAATGTATTATTTGCGTTCGATTTTATGTAGAAGGTAAATGAATAACGGAAAAATAAAACATCGGATGGGAAGTGATTATCAAACAAAGATATATATGTTGAAATGTTGAGTGAATAGAGATTTTAACGCTTGTTACTTGCTTGTACTTATAACATAGCTTGTTTTTTTGTTCGACTTTCTAAAAAAATCCCTTTTATAAATTTTGAGTTGTTTCCTTAAATTTATTATTTATCTTAATTTCCACTTATCCTCAGCACCAAAGCTAATTAATTTATATTCTCCGTAACGAAACAGTAGCTACACTTTTATTAATTAATAATTACTTATAAGTTCTAGATCATATAAATATATATTTATACATATGTGCGTCATCTATTATATACTTTTTAATTTATGTGTAATGTATTTAGTGTCTTCTGTTGCATCGTGTTAATATTTCATAAGTAAGAACAAATTATATCTATAAAGTCCAAGGGGCAATTTTTACTAACCTTTAATCTTCGTACCTTTTAAGGTTAACTTTAAAATTGCCTGGATAATAGTGAGAGAGGTAGTGTAGTATTTAATCTCCTAATTACAACAGTAAGCAAATTAGGCGGGCGGCTTCTGAGTGAGGCCGACGTCAGCTAACACTGCCACTTCATGCAGTCCTCGATATATTAATATGATCTAGGATGTGTCGTAGGTATTTCTCGAGTAGTGATTGTGTAATAAGTCTTATGTTACGCCTTCTAAGATACGAGCCGAGGAGCCCGGCTCCGCTCGTCTAGTCGACGTACAACACACGAACTAACATTAATATTGTTCGAATAATTATTATTACGGTAGACAGATTTCGACGTTTAATATTATTTGCATTTTCCTAAGAGTTAGAACGATTGAGACAGTAGGTCGCACGACCGTGTTATGATAAATTGTGGAGATGTTTATTATAAAGAAAATACGTTTACGAAAATGAAATAAAAGCCAAAAATATTGTCATATAAACCTGTAATTAATAACTTAAGAGGAATTATTGGAGAACCTGAAAGACGTTAAATAAACCGATTAAAATACGATCACGTCTCTTATTTTATATCCTTTATCCCAATTAAAATGAAAATGAAATGAAACAATTAGTCATATGTCATTAAATATTTTAATACCAAAACTGTCGCTTAGTTCAATATCACACTCGAACTTACATCATCTATTTATATTAAGTATAAAAACTATGACTTCCGATTAAATTATTGTTCACGCATCAGTATAAAAGGACGCATTCATAATAGAGCGTTCACTATACACAATATACCGAACGCGACATGCACACTACACGATCACAGTGAAGACGGTGACGTTACGCCAGAGGCGATAGGAACAGCAGTGAGCTCGCTAGCAGCAACGTCAATACCGACGATTTAACGTTAAACGCCCCGCTGCCTGCGCCGCCCCCTCGTGCCTCAGAACCACCGGCATCTGTAAAGTACCAAGTCCATTGCTTAAACACCAATACAAATATAATGATCATCATGTGCTGTGCACTTCATGCGACAAACTTGTAAGAACACAATGGTGTGATGATGAAAATGCACATTAGTTGCCGCGCTATCCTTCCGAGTCAAGGATTTCACGGGTAAGCGTAACAAATGAAAGATAACCTACGATGCGGGTGAGTGGTGACGCGGCGGAGGACGTTCATGCCCTCCTTAAATGAGTCCCGAGTCAATACTAGAGTCTAGCTCCGCCTGACTGTACGTTGATCACTGAAAAATTAACTTGCCTTTAGCAAGAATTCTTTGCTAAATTTCACCGAATCCCCTGTGCAACTACTACATATTTGTACAGTGTCATGCATTCTATCTACAAACATTGCATACTTTGTAAACCGATTTCTATCAATTCCAATGCAAATATACATTTTATTTAAAACTACGACCAATAACTCACGTTAGACTATGATAATTCTAAGAGATGTACGTACAGGATGTACAAACACCTCAAAATGTTAGTTACACAAACATAAGATCGATATATAACTATTCCGCAAACGTAATAATGAAAAAAAAACAATTAAACATCACACGTATTCATTAGATTGATAAAATAATTGCATCGTGGTAAAGAGACTGTGCAATTTTGTAGATCATAAAACATCTTACGATGGTTCCTCGAAGATAGTTTTATTATTACGATGTTGTGGTATTTATATTTTTATGACGAACACACGAAGTAATGGCTTCGAAGTATCTAAAATGTTAATATTTCATATCTTTAATTCTAACCCTCTTATATTCTGTTTATCATTTGTTGCTAGATCTTCTCTATAAGCTATATTAAGTGATCAAATGTTATTCTATGAAAAAAAATTAACATACTTTATTACATTTTGCAAAAATTTTGCAAAAACTACTAATAACCCAAAAATTGTTAATAATATTTTAGATCTCACGATGTTTCACTCCTTCAAAATTATATGATAAAAGAATACCTTAATTAAATTTACTTTTAACTCTGAAGTTGTGAAACTGATCACAAAAACAAGGAAAATCAAATAAGCATACCGCTTCCGAGAACTCAAATGAGTTTTATTAGTAAACCTATACCCAGCGTGCACCAACGCAAAGCCCAAGCTGATAAAAAGGCCAAGCGGAAAGCAAAATATAAAACTAGCATGCAAACGTGATATAAAACAAAACGTACAACAACGCGTGAGAAGCTCGCCGGTATTAAAATCACCGCTTATATAATCTCACTGGTATTCATATTCTCCTAATTAACTAATTTAGTCTTTGTTCTTTATTTTACTTTTGCTATGTACAAATGTTCAGGAACTCTCCGAGGCTATTTCCTGAACCAGAAGAACGATCTGGGAGCGGATGATTTTACACCTAGAAGACAAACATAAAACACACACTTCGTATGACTACCACCACGGTTTAACTTTTTGTGACTTGGTGATAACATTTAAGTGCTATTCTAATTTACAGTGTCAACAATGTCATCAAAACAAGTGAGGTTCTGTTAGAAATTGTTATTCTTTTACATTTTACTGTTGATTTAGCCTCACCACATTAATAACAATAAAATTCTTGTTTCTGACACGGTTACTATATAATTGAATGTGTGTAAAACTGTGCTTATTGTGATTATTACTTTGCGTGAATGCTTTAATCAATTATTATCTGTTTCTTGTGTTGTTGTATTGAAGACAAGTGGCTGTATGGTGTGGACATTTTGTTATCAAATGTCTTTTTTATATAGAGCCACAATTCTTCAATACGTTACATGTAGGTTCTGGGCGCCCAGAAGCTCTTCTTGGAATCCATCCACCGTCGACCACTGCATTAAGCAACGCTTAAAGCTTTTAGGATATTAAAGCATTATTTTTATTTCATTTGTTATATCATTATTATTAGAAGTTAAAATAAAAAGATTTATTGTTAGTCAGTTGAGGCATTAGTATTATATAATATGTTAGTTGCGTGACGGAAAATGCATTTAATATAAATAAGATACCGGTAGAACGGTCGAGTTAAAAAATTAGTTTATCAATGACAATTATTAGAAGAAAATTAAAGCAATAATTAGTAATTGTTAGTAGACACAAAATTAATATAAACAAATCACGTCGCACAAAAATAGAATAGAAGTATTAAACATTCAATCTGTTTAGAAATCCATAAAAAGGTAAATAACATTTAGTCTATCTAATCTAATACAGTATTTTAACACAAATCTATTACATAACATAGACATTCCAGAAAAGACAAACATTACGAGAAATAATAAATAGAAAAGCTGACATTACAAACAGTGGAGGACGGATGTCTTTCCTAAAGTAATGAAGGGTAACTCTTGGTCTATAAAGTGAAAAAAAAAGTTAAACAATTTCATTTATTACATACACATAGAACCGGCATATCAAAAATAATGATCAATTACTGGTAACGATTATTTTTATTTTAATAACCTATGTCTTCAGATTACAAATTGTGGACATACTATACCAACGAGATGTTTGATAGCAAATTATATCAGACCAAGTTTTGACTCAAGAGTTCCCGGGCGCCAGAACCTACCTGCATCAAAAGTGATGTCCCCCACTTCATCATCGTCATCGTGATCGCGGTGGGTGTACTTTTCGTTACCTCCAACGGTGCCTTTCGGTGCACTACTGCAGCCTAGCCACCAATAGCCTGTTGACCTTGGGAATGCTGGGTTATCTGTGTCCACCTGAAAGGAAAAAAAAATTATCTAAGTTAGATAGATTGTAAAGAATATTTAAGATCGAGTATATTCCCACACTGTACATTAATTTATATAAATACATTACATTACTGTACATTAAATTTATATATTTTTAACTCAATTAAATTATATTAAAAGAATGAAATGTAGCTCGCAGGATTAAAAGAGCAGTATTTAGTACTTACGCTGAACGTTCTGTCATTAAATCGCCAGTAGGATCCGCCTTTGAAAAAGTATGTGTAACCATTCGTGTATTGCAGAGCAGCATCTATATTATCGGGAATTCCTTCCCAATTCGAGAGAGGTTTGGGATAGGTTGATTTCACGGGAGGACGCTGAGCAGGGTCGAACCTCCAGAATTTGGAGCCCTTATAGAAATATATTTTACCATTGCCAGACCAAACCAGTGCAGCGTCTAAGTTGTCGGGGATACCAGTGAATCCTGGAAGATGATTAAGAAATAATTAGAAAGTGCACATGCATTTTATGATATCACTTTCCTACATTATTATCAATTTTTTTAATTTAAAAATATATGGTAAAATATTGCGATTTATGTAAACCCACCTTCACTAATTTCTTTCGGATACTGCCCGTCCATCTTCTGTCCATTATACCTCCAGTACTTCGAACCTTTGAAGAAATACGTTTTTCCGTTCTTGTATGTGAATGCAGCGTCGATGTTACCAGTTAAACCAGGCCATGATCGAGAGATCAGACGAGGATATCCAGCTGCTACACCGTTCTCTGTTAGACGCCAGTAGTGTTCACCTGGAAAAAGAAACAAAATATTATTTTACATTATTTTGAATAACCATCA
>DVQP01000306.1:0-25555 GCA_018231745.1 Danaus eresimus
AAAAGGTATTAAAGTGTAATACCGTGATGAACTATGTTGTAAATGTAGGTTTGTCGTAATACATTACGACAAACGCAGTCAGGGACATTTTCGCCTATCCATATCTACTGTCACAATGGTCATTTAAAGAAACGCTGACCGTGACCGAAGGCGTAAGTCCGAACACCCACGCTGAACAGCGCCACAACACTTGAACCCCGCATGATTCACACAGCCCAACAAACTGTTGCCATCCGAACGAGTCTATAGTTCATCGTACACTGGTCTATAGGTATGTCTTCACGCCTACACCGGCGCCTTTTTGCCTACTAATTAAACCTATCGGTCTTTGACACTAAACTGACGTTATTTAAACAAGTTAAATGTCGTTTACTCGTTATATATCTGGTAGTCGACTACTGTACATTACAATAAAGATATGATCTATTTGAAACGATGTGGATGAAGTCGATTAACGTCTTTGTAACCAGAATACAGTTATAGTAAAGACGAAACTCATCTACTAAGCTTTGCTTCATATGTTATTGATGTCGAAAGTATTTCCAAACTTCCGTAGAATTAAAAATATCAATTGATAACAGAAGATTTTCGTGTGAGCATCAAAGAAGTTCGTTACAATTATAAATGGCATACATTATATATGTTGTGTGTATCCGGTTATAGTGATTAAAGTAGTTGAAACCCATGATTAAGTCACTAGGATCACTCATTGATGTAATGCACGTTTAAGGGAAATCGTTACGGATACACAGATGATGCATGCATCTACATATGGACGGTATTATTTTCAACACGAGCACAGCGCCATCTATTATCATGAAAGAGTGATTGAAGAAAACAATTAGGTCTGATATTGAAACAACAATTGTCAAAGGAATTTAAATAAAATAGTTTTATAGAATTAGTATTATGAAAACAATTCGTAGACGGAAAACCTTGAGACAACTTTACTTATTTTTATGCAATATTTCTTAAAATTACTCACGTCATTTCTGACGGAACTCAAAATTAAGTAGTACTCAGATATAATTTCATATATTTTGAATGTATTTTTTGCCGTTAATTTTAAGCAAAGTGTATTATAGACATGTTAATATTACGATATGTTTTCTATGTAAACGAAGACGTCCATCGCGTCACCTTAGCAGTCGGTAATAGTGTCGGATGAGAATGCATTGTTTGGTTAGGTTAAACATCATTTCTGCGTTATTACACACAATGCATGTCTCTGAATGTTCGTTTGACGTCTTGCTCAGCGTTTATTAGCGTGTTATACGTACAAGTTACGAGTTGTTAGCGTTCTAATAATAATGAATTTGCAAACAAAACATAAAAATATTTACTCACATCAAATACACGTGTTTGAATGAAATTTGCTGTGAAAATTATTTAACTTTTACTAGTTTCTACATTAAACACAGGGTGGTGTGTCTAAAGATTTTAAAGTAAAATATTCCCCTAGACAAAAGCGTTGGTCCTAAGTTTTTAATGCTCTCTACCGATGATCAATGACGTCCCCTTAAATATATTTATAGTAAACATCGGGAATTAAAAAAAAGAAGAATCTATTTTCATTGAAATATCGTGAAAAATTGTGGAACAGAGGAGAAGAGTAAGAAAAGTGGAGTGATTTCGTCAGATTGATCTTAAAGGAGACAAAAAGAGATAGTGCCTCTTTTTAATCATTACTATTTACATAAACAAAGTATTGTTTTATCAAATTAAAAACTATTTTCAATATATTTAATAGTTTGTTTTATATAGTCGCTGTCCGCTCGTCTCTCGCGAGTCGACGGATGCGAGGTTCGACCATGACCCACACTGGGGAAGCAAGTGGGTGACCTCAGCAGAACCTTCGAGTTTTGGTGACATGGAGGTAAACAAAACCGTCTCGTAACTTCCAGGAGTCGTGTCCTAAGACATTTATAGTACTGACTCGACCGATACTTCAAGTTATAAAACAAATTAAGCGAGATGAATAACTCCCAGCGTGTCTCACTAGCTGTGCCTTGACACAACATTTATCGAGTCTCATACAATTTAAATCAACCTTTCCCGTGTCTGATATATAACTCCTTAAACTTTCTCATTTAAAATTTTATTAGGATCAAAATAAAAATGTCGAAATATGTGTGTCGCTTAACGGCGCAAGTTAGTTGTGTTCACTAAATGAGCTGTACGCATGTTTCATAATAGCGCATTTTGTAAGTAATACAGCATACGTGAACGTTTTGCAAGTCGACTGCGACATTTGTTATCTGCATCTCGAAACGTTCGTTCGAAAGCGTATTTAATCATGATTTGCTAAGAATTGAATAATTTCATATTTATAGCGTCGTACGAATAACAAGGGTGACGACGCTACCTACCGCCGCACAACTATCATCACATGTAGCTGGTAGCCACTCAGTGTGTATATTACCTTAACGAAACTAACAGAACCTTAATTAGATATTGATAAAAAATGTCACGGTTCTCTCGCTGTAAACGAAGCACAAAAGTTACTTTAATAATTACTTTTTAAATAAAGAATATCCCAGTTAACCGTGACATTTAATCAATGTTACATATTGTGAGAAATGACACAGCTCGGACCATAAATGCGTTAATATTGTATATTGTGACATTCCAATTTATTTGAAGAGGCTATACATGTTTAAAGCGCGGCCCTCTTTTTAATTCCACGTTTAAATTAACCATAACTTAGTCAACATTATCGCGGATTGAACATTCACACTTGCTGTAATTCTTCTATTGTAAAACGTTCATGGTTTTGTTTATTTTAATGGGTCATTTTCAACGATTTCCGAGTTTCTATGACAGGCTGCGACAAGTGTGTACACGTGACGGGGCACGTGCCATCGGAAACATTGTCCATCATTGAAACTGAAGGCTTTGTACAATATTATAGAATATCGTAGAACGTTGCATTCTCTTGTAGTTATGTGATGTGATTTTTCCTAAACAAAACTGGTAATGTATGTAATATAACAAGTTTGTTCTTATAAATATGGATATTAAAGTTATTCTATTTTTATATCGGAATATTTTTTATGTCGGAGAATTAATTAAAAATTAACATTACGCAATCGCATCGTAGATGATTTTAAACAGGAAGTTGCTAAGATATTCGCGTTTGTTGAATATGTATGTTCAAAACTTATAAGGATTTTGATATAGAGATAGATATAATATGCAAGAAGTAATAATAATGCTCTTATATTTAGACTGTAAAGTTACTTTTAACGTCCCATAAGTATTCCTTGAGGTACGTCTTACGTTTCTCATCTGAATCAAGGCGGCCACTTCATTGCATTACAATGAATATTGTTATACGTAAACAAACAATATTTTATCTTATTGATAAGATATATTTCTCAATAACTTAGTAATTGTAGGTACATAAACCAAAGATGTGTAGTGTCCTGTTATGTTTTTCGAGTTATTTGTAGACAATTCAATGTCCGGTGTGTACAGCTGTGGTGTGATTCCAATCACATCTGTACATTACATATTACGTAATAATTATTGTCATTGTTATAGTGTTTTTATGGCGGCAATGAGGTCACTATGGGTATTTTCCTTAACAACATAATATTTACAAATTTTCTATATAATTTTTGTACACATGGAACACGATTGTAACGTGATTATTTTATTTTTGTGTACATTTAAAAAGTTTATCCAACAATACAATAGGTACTCTCAATACGTCTCGTTGTCTAACCACTGTAGTCGTAATCCGTTCAAATGAAACAAAAAAATTTTTCGGAGTACTTCGCGTAGTAATCCGAAAAATTTTTTTGTTTTATTTAGATGTCTCGCGAAAATCTAAGATCTCATTACGTAATCCGTTCAGTATATTTTGAGTTAAATTGTAACAATCAGACATACACACGCTTATGATTGCCGGTGGACTTAAACTGATAATGAACTTTCGTTGAAACGAGAAGACAGGGAACTTTTAGAACGTCTATCATGAAAATCACTTACAATTACATCAAGAATTGCCTAATTTTTATTTCAGTTATAATCTACTATTTAACGTATTTATAATCAACCTGTGCATTTAAATCAATCGAAATATATATATAAATATTATCAAAATAACTTTCCTTGTGTCTGATATCACACGTATCTCTCCCAAATTAGTTTTTCAATAGTAAAACAAGTTGTTGTATTAAAGTGTCATATGCTTTGTGGTTTAAAGTGTTGTGCAGGAGAAGATAAAATAAGTGCTCTGTTTGTGATATTTATTTAATTAGATTGTTATTATCATACTGTGTCACGGACTTGGAAAATAAAAATACAAACGTAAGACACGTTTGACGACTACGTTCAAGCATCACTATTCTATAACAAATTAAACATAACGAATAATTCTTATGAGTGAAACGTTTTAGGAATTATCTTTTAGTAGAAAATTAAGACTATTTGAGTTACACTACTTTTGTTTCTATGTTATTTATAAAAGATCACATTAGGAATTATATCTCGCACAATAAATCCAATGACTGAAAAGATTTATTTTAATTATATGTTAATATATTATGTTTCTACAATATACATTCGATTGCATAATAAGGATGACGAGCCAATTGGTGTAATATAAATTAAATGAAGCGATTTATATAAAAATGGAAAATAAATGAAAAATAAAATGTTCGTTTGTGTTAAAATATGACGATCGGACCACACAAGGATCCAGGTAACGGACCGCTAGATACAGGACGGGATGTAAAAAGTTGATTAATTGGTTTTCAAAGCAAACAAAAATCACCTATTTATATGTAGTTACGTCTTGCTGTAAGTATATGTATCGTTATATCTAAATTAAACAAATAAAATTAAAAATATACAGTGAAATGTATAATAATAAAATATATAACACACAATAATGCGGTGTCTTTGATGAATCAGATCGATGTATAAAGTTGAGATTTTGTGTGGAGGCAGGTAGTCATAAAGTGGTGAACTATAGCCAACCGCGTCGGCCTCTTCAAACGGAACAAGCTCACACGACAGGGCTTTCATAAATATTTATATATGTCGGTGTATGTGGTCACAGGTATGTTATACCGATACTTGCTATTTGATAAGTTATTTTTTAATTAACATGACGAAACTTTAGATAACTGCAGTTAGCCGTCTGCTAACTCTTAATGTTAGGCATTTATAGTGATCAGGTTGCGAACATAAATGTTATATTATATATAGATTTACACTTCCGAATTATGTAATTAATGTTTTTTGAACGTTTATTTTATGTGAGTACTATTTTAATAGAGTATCGATACAAAATTATGATACCGTTGAACTTATAGTTCTTAGTATCTATTTATTAATATGAACATATCAGTTACATGTTAAATGAAGTCTTTAAGTGGATGTTTAAATGAACCTTCAAACTATACAGAAACCCAAGACCTGACCGACCGACCTGGTCGTCATTCATGATGTCTCAATCAAAGGACTCCTGACTCCACCGTTCTAAGAACTACAAAAAAAATCTGAATAGTACACGATTACTATAAACGGTAATTAAACGTATCCGAGGTAGCGTGTAGTTGTCTGTGCGTGTTCGGAGTTCACACACTAAATATAAACACTCGTGATGTTAGAGCCGACCATCGACAGCTCCTGGTGACCGGCTGGGTGTTTGAGTTTCTCTATTTTCAAATCGGGTGTCCGTATAGGATGCGCGGGCGCGGGCGCAGGCCGGGCGGGGCGCAGGCCGAGAAGCGGGGCGGCGGGGCTCGCACCGCGTCAATAGGCCGAGCGTCCTCGCCACGCGCCTGCGCAACTCATCTGTTGATTCGAAATTTTAATCGATAATCACCGACGTCGAATTACCTTTGACGGTGAGTTAAAAAGGTGACGAGACTCCTTCCCATAGAGACATCACACGGTATTTGTGATAAGTTGATTCAAAAGTCCCGGCCGTTAACCGTTATCGAGCGTGTCGCGCTGCGTGCAGTTTATCAACGTTTTGTAAGTCGAGCAAGGACAGACGTACATACATACATACATACGTTACCGCAGTCGTCCTGTGCGCTAACGCACATACGACTTATCAAACACCTACCTAATAAACTTGTTTTGTTATTCGAATCCAAATATAAAAGTTATATTATAGAGGTCATTGCCTTGACGTGGGATCGGACACATTTTCATTTGTTTCTTGCAGCGGAGCGATAATGTTGAATTGGAACGATTCAGTTCGTACGAGCTAATTGTATTGTATTGTTTTAAATAAAACTAATCCACTATTGTTATGAGACTAACTTATGTCAATTGTTTCACTAATTATCAATATTTTGTTTATATTAATTTAGTGACAATTAAATAATAAAATGGACCAAGTGCTGCATATATCAAGAAAATTATTTTAATAATGTTTCTAAAGTTTCTTCAACATAATCACGCCAGGCTTTTTACAGTTTACAAGTAAATTTTATGCATTTCATTTCGTATATGTTTTTTTATTTCGATTATTTGAAAGAAAAATACTTTTCAGCGGTATACAACCGTCATTTTACAAGTTTGATTGTGAATTAAGAAGAATCTACGTTTCAATCCCCCATTAATGCATTTCGAGGAAATTAAAAAGAGTTTCATTAAAAGGAGTTTTTATTGCGACCCGCATCTCGGTCGTATGTCGGCCTAGTATTTGGTAATGCTCATACGCAGCGGCTATTAATGGAGTAACCGATAAAGATGTCTGGTTTCAACAAACTTCATACAATTATAAAATGTGACGTGTACATAACCTTTAATGAATTATTAGTATATCAATATATACTGGTTTTAGAAAAATCATATCATTAAATTAGGTAATTTTTTAACAAGCCACTTTAAATTGGCACAATAATTATTCTTTTAGATTTGATTCATCATTCTATATATTTTCATAATTTATTTTTTAAATTATATGATATATAATTAATTGTTTTAATGCTACATTTTTGAACCCTGTGTATTCGATCCCTTCCTAACCATGTAGCTCATCTAGTTCCCTTTTGTCGGACGCCGCGTCTCCTACGATCTACCATTATTAAACTACAGATGCACTGCACTACAAATGTATGTCCAGCGAGTCATATTGGACTCTAACGTCATGGCTCAAGGCATATTATCCATCGTTAACAATCGACACACGTCCGCAAACTCGCTAATGTTTGGCATTGAGATCTCGCGAATGTACTGTCGAAGGTATTATAACATTCGACGGATAAATTCTTTATTAAGGATTCATCACATTTGTGACGGTTGCTTTTAAAGTTGTTTTGTCTTTAGACGATTCTGATTGATTGTTTATGTATACTGAATATGTAGTATAGTAAAGTCCATTCAATATGAACAAACCCTAATAGTCTTAAAATAATTTTATGACGATGTAAGATGCAACGTCGTTACCGAAAGTCTGCACCCGGATGTACATTAAACAGTTACGTTTTAAATCTCTTTTAATATCGCATTATATCATATAAGGGAGAAGGAAAGTGCCTTGACCTTTTTCAGGTTCGTCTGTGACATATCTATTTACAGATACCACGGTTACAGTGACGAAACGAGTATTATATAAAATTGAAACGATTGAATTACGTACGTAGGAGATTTGTTGAGGTTTATTTTCGTGAATAATTTGAAGCACCTTCAACAGTAGCTGTCATGTACACTAAGCTGGCGAAACGAAAGCAGTCTATTATATATTTATTATTCAAATCAAGGATTTGACATTGAATGTTGGACACAACGCGTCGTTGGGATGTCAGTGAGCTCGATAACTCCGCTGTTATCGACCTATTTTTTAATTTAAAACAATAAATATATTTACAAACAAACAAATTAATTAATATAATAATGTTTTACGTAGAATATGAGTTGGAATTTTTCTTTAAATGTATATGATCAAACAATTTTCATTAATATAAATGGTAATCAAATATTTGAGTGTCAATAATTCTCTTTAGAATTATCTTGTAATGATAAGATGCTAGTGGTTTTAGGGTGCATAATAAGGCCTATGTTTACATAAATAGTGAGAGAGTTGTTTACACTGTTTTCGATTTAACGCGATCTAATTCGAAAGCGATACGGCTTTCACCTTCCGACTGACCGTCCGACGAAAAACTTCAGCGAGAGATATGAAATAAAGGAATTAGATTATTTGATCATTCTACAATCGGTTTAAATGTTCAACGTACAGCTTTTATATTTTTAGTAATATTTAAAAGAGCTTAATAACAATTATGTATTAATGAAAATTAATTTTAAGGACTCCTAGTAGTCTCGTAAACAATTTTTCACGTTGTAATTGTTTTTTAGCGACACAGATTGTTCTAGATACTATAAATAGAGCAACGTGGTTATCTTTGACCTATTTAGGGCGACTCGATGCCTCCTTATACATAATTATGTGTTTACACAATTTTTAACATTTTCATGTGATACATTTCTGAATGTCAACAAAAAATATCTATTTGAAATTAATAAATGCAAAAAACATAATGTATTTTTTTTTATAATCTTTTTGTTTTCTAACTTTCTAACTTTATAATTGTTTAAAAATCTATGTAAATTAC
The DNA here is from genome assembly GCA_018231745.1 of Danaus eresimus. NCBI lineage: Eukaryota > Metazoa > Arthropoda > Insecta > Lepidoptera > Nymphalidae > Danaus > Danaus eresimus. Next base: position 8,586 of record DVQP01000306.1, read on the forward strand.
TTTGTTTGAGATATTTCTATGCCTTAAAACTTTAAAAATCATAGTGTATATATATATGTTTGTGTGCCGTCTGTTTGTAAATCGTTCCCTGAATCAAATGTGTTGTTCCACTATAAGGAGTAAACCGTTGCCATTGCCTTACAGTGAAAGTATACTTTCATACTGCTTTGCCTCTACATACAGTAGAAATGACGCAGAATCACTGGATGTGACATGTGTTGTATTAACATTAATTACTTTATATTCACATAATAACATTTACCAAAACTATATCGTGTGAAGAACGTCTATCAAATGTGCGTTGGACGAAATTAAAAGATAAACATACTAGAATAGAACAATTGAAATGAACTGTTTTCGTTACGTATATAATAGTATAATTAAAAGTGTCACTCATATGTCTCATCCAGCATGCGTACTCAGTTCAGTGTAATTGAGCAAAACCCGTGTGACGGTTTTCCCTACAACAGTGTAGGTTAATGTATTGTCACTTTCTTAACTCTCGTCCATCGCATCACTAATTGTTTGATTGTTAACCTAGTAATTTAAATCAGCTACAGATTTAGAAAACGTCAGTGACCCAAAAAAGTTCGTCTCGATACTGTAAGTACATTTATAATACTTGTAACCGATTGAAGGTGAATGATTCCGCGGTTTGGGTGAAATAAATTAGAATAATTAAGGTCTCCCGGTGATTGAAGTCCGAATATAATTGGCAAGTCTTCAAGTACGCGAGTATTGGATTCAATGTTTACCTGAAGAGAGATTCTGGGTGTGATACTGTCGAATTGAGTGATCGATCTTCCACCTTGACGACCCTCAGTAAGAGGTGCGTCTTTATTCCAACGGATTGTTTTAGAAAAATGTGTCTGAAAATAAAATAGCGGTCGAAACGGATCGATTGCTCACTGGGAGTTTATTTTAAAAAAATAATATGCTGTGGGTGATTTAACGATTGTTGTTATCGCATTAGCTTTTTCATGACACGACCTGTATTCACGAGTACGAACAGGCAGACAAAATCTAATACTTAGATTACTCTCCGTTTAGACATATCTAAATACCAGTTTTAAAACTATAATGTGATATATTTCTAACAGGAGTAGGTTAGGAGTTCATTGACATGTTAAGAGTGGTTGAAGACAGACAGACGTACCACAAGCGTGTGGACCACAAGCGTGTGATCATCACAAACAAAACAGTGGGGTGGAACGACGCGTCAGGGCGGCGCCGGAGACTGTTCACTTATCACAAATAAATATACACCAATTAATATAATAATTCCGTGAAATATAAGACTAATAAGACCCCATTATCATTTCAGTAACTTCATTTTATATGCTACTATATAAAATGTATGTCCTATTTACACGAGTGGTGATGTAGTTGTTGCAAGCGGTTTATAAATCCATATTGTGTCAAATAGAAAGTATTGTGAGATCATTTTAACTGATATAATGTTTCGATATAAGTTATGTAACACTTTAATAGGACAAGTCGTAATCCGAACCTGCTTGTTAATTCAAAACTGGCCACTCATTGTTATTCCGAATGTATATCGGCTGCTTGCAAATAACATCTTGGCGTAATCATATTTTTCGGGGTCCATGACCCAGGCGGATTCCACTTCCGGTGTCATGTCGCCGGCGAGATCGCTTCCGGTGTAAGTCACTTGCGCACGCGCAGCCGATAAAGAAACTAGGACGATTTGCTTGCTGCTTGAACTTGAGTATTCGCTTTCTAGATAGCTTATTTGTTTTCTATGCATACGTATTATAAAATAGTTAGTTTTTAATGCCGCAATTTACTGGTGGCGTATTCAGCTTCGTTAATATTTGCTTTCTCTTGTTATCTTGATTTCATATGGTTATTTTCTTGAACAATTTTAACCTATCGTTATGCGAGACATTGGTTACCTAGCAAGCTATTTAGCTATTCTGTCCTATAGAAGTCGTTACATTTTTTAGCATTATATACATTTAAATAATTAAAAAAATAAGCTTAATATTATTTCTATGTATGCTTAAAATAAAAATAAGAAATATCTCGTAAGGTTACCTACCTTTATTGAGTTCTCACTTTACTTATTAATATTTTAATGCAGAACAAATTATTAAAATATATTTATTAAAAAAACTTATTATGTAGATATCATAAAAGTTTGCGATACTTTTAAAAATCAAGGAAATTAAAGGCAATAATTTTAAATTCATCATTTTATTTTGTATAAGTATCAAAATGGATTTAAGTAAGAAAAATCCCACGTATTAAAATAACAAAGTAGTTTCCTTGACCGCATGAAGTCCATGACGAGAGTCGATAAATGACGAATGTACGATATGTATCAAGGGTGGCTCATCACGTGTCTTGACGTGTCGTGTCTGATTGAGTCATGGAGACCGTCGCGGAATAGATCCAAGGCTGGATATAAACTGAACACACACACACTCACACACATTAACACACACACACCTGTACATGATGTATATTTAGGAAATTATTTTGCTATGAATGATTCTTTCAGCTTACTTTGTGGATGTCGGTTGTAAAAAACCTTTGTCTCTCCTCGAGGAGACCAAGAAGCCATCTCCGTAATAAAATCTTTAAGCCCATAATGAGATCTTAGATTTTCGCGAGACATTTAAATGAAACTAAAAATATTTACAGTAGCCGTGATCACGGCTACTGTGAAGTAACCGAAACGTCGGGACTATGTAGTTTTTAAATTAATAAAAAATCGCGTAGTAAATCCGAAATATTTTAAGTTTCATTAAGCCCCTTTGAAACATCACAAACAAATAATATTGTATTCTATTCTTATATTATCAATAATGTAGATGTTTTATTTTTATAAACCGACTCATTGTCACGGACAGTAAGTGTATGTTTCCATCGAAAAGTTAGGTGGCATTTCTTGGTCAGCGCTCAGACAGATACGTTCAAGGCGATCGCCGTAACAACAAACTCCTTTTGTGTAAAACTATTAAAGTCGAACGTTTGTAATCTACGAGTCGATCAGTCTAACAACAGCTTACTTACTTTCATCTTTATTAAAGTATAATATTCATAACAATATAAACCGATTATCACATCATTATGTCTGTTAGATGTCTAATTAATTCTCACAACAAAGAATGAACTCGGTAGAGGAGTGATCCAATGGTGTTTAAAGCGAGGGTGGCTGGGGGCGGGCCGCTCAGCGAAACCTCTGTAGCTATATAGCCTCTACAAAATATACATTTCTCTTAGAATATAAATGTTTTTAAGTCTAAATTCATTACAATAAAGTAAAGGATTAATTGCATATGTTTATTTCATGAGAATTCATTTTTCGTTATTTATTTAAGTGCGCATTACCATTACGAGGAGTTCAGTTGAGCTTTTAAGTCCAGGAGTGTGTTGAAAGTGGTTTATTAGAAGGCTTCGGACGTTTCATGCGGACAGATCATCCGACGTGTCTGACTTTGTCCTTCTAGTGTGGTAGAGCCATTATTATTTGAAATATGTAGGTAGAAGATATTTATAGATATTTTCGGAGTGAAGCCGGGTGGCGGTCGAGGGTCCCAAGATTTATGGCGAAGAGGAGAGTCCCATCTAACTGGGCTCCTTCAGGGACATGGCCTAAGTTGTGAGATGTTACAACACTCCTAATTTTGCCCTTCGTTTATTATATATTTTTTTAACCATTAGCTGTTGTAAAACTATTTGTTTCTATTTCAATGAACTCGCGATGTCTAAAAATGGAAGTGATGCCCGTTACGATGTGTGACTGCATTTGTTTATAAATTGTAACCAATATTAATTGACCTTTTCAATAATCTCTAAGACTTTAGACATAGAGGAAAACAACAATAACTTAAATGTTATATTAATGACCATATTTATGGCATTTTTATGAAGTACTGTAACAAATAGCGTTACTCGTCCTACACAGTGACAATGGTCTTCGTTGAACTCGCTAATTTCTCATGACTCGTCCCACTCTGAATACCAAACTCCTCACACCCTTGCACGCTAAGGGCAACTCATTTCGTCGGTACTATCTACGTTTCAAGATATTTTTCTTTGTAATACTATTGTTAAGGGAATGGTACGTATTCCTAAACAGAGTAATGCGAAAGCTTTGTTTTTGCTTTGTTTATTTGACATATAACTTTAATACATCCTGACAATATATATTAGTGTCCTGACATTCAATTTCAATTTAACATAAGCAAGTAAGTGAAATAAATCACATAAAAATAACGGAATTTTTGTGTTTGTATATAAGACAATAGCTTTATTAGACTACGTTGAAAATCAACGAACCGTTAATGTTTGATATTAATAAATCATCTAAACATCTACAACAGTGATTTCGACACTTAAAAATGTATTTAAACATTTATCTCTAAAAAACAAAAACCTGAAATGAGTTTATTAAATCAGCACTCAAGTGATTGATGACTGGACACTACGGATTACATGAATTCGGCTCATAAATAATTTATGACTGTTTATTAGTATATAAAGTGATAATATATCACATTTTTTTATGTAATAATTCATAATTTCATTGCTACATTTGTTTAAGCTTTTATATTTATGAGTCATTACTAATATTGGATCAAGCTAAACACGATGTTGGAACCCGGAGGAAGTCATCTCACGAGACAGCAGACTCCGCACGTGGCATGACATCCCGTTGCGGGCGTCAGGTAAAAGTTTTTACAAACATTTATTTGACGAACCGTCTAGAGTCCCAACTACATATCGATAATGTGAGAGGTGATGAATAATACTGTCGTTAAATAAACCGTACAACGGATTACAGAAACCTAATAATTAAAAAAATCTTCAAAGACTCGTAACGTGTGTTTATTATTGAAATTGAACAATAATTAGTATATTTAGAATACACAGAGAGAGACTCGAACCTGCTCTATCTGAAATATCGCGTTCCCATTGCGTTACCAACTGAGCTGGCGTATCCTGACAAAAGTCGTGTAATTAAGAATATTATATATTTAAACATGACATTTTTTGCGTTTTAGCTGCTGGTGTTGTTAAAAATAGACTGTTAATATATCATGTGTTTGATGAGATTGAATTCTGTTACAATGAATTGGTATAACATATTGTTTATATGGAAACTTGGGTCCCATCTTCCTATATGTAGAAGGTCATCCCATTATTTACGTCTATCATTATGTGATGTGTTACGGGTGCAACATTCCAAGGCAGTTCCTTAATTCGAGGTCCTTTCTTTCTGCGTCAGTTTTTTTGTCAATCCAGGGTTGGCGGTGTGTTTTGTGTGTTTTTTTGTGAGACCTCCAATAAAGGCCGCTCTAACGGGATAACTTGCTTACATTTATGAGTACAATAAGAATCCCTGAGAACGGGGCTGATTTTGATCTATGTTCCCAACAGCAGTTAACCTCAGGCTCCTTGTTGTGGCGTGTAGATATAATTTTTCCTATTTATAATAGTCGGCCCAATATTTATCTAGCAATCTAAAAGAAAAAAATCGTGATAATAGTTTCTTTTTAATACGTCAGTTTTAAGATATAATGATTACAAACACCTATGAAGACCTAATATCTGTATTTTCTGGGCGTAGTCTAGTTGCGCAGAGAGTCCACAAAGTAGAATTTTTTCAAAAGTTCTTTGTCATGAAACTAAAAGCTTTGCTAGCCAGATGTTCGCGGTACACTACATACGAGGCGTTACGCGTTTCCCATTCAATAGATCACGACATTGGTATAACGTACAAAGATTTATCAATAAAAAACTTGCTACGCTCCGTGCGTAGTGTGACGATGAAATCTGCCAGTATGTATACTAAGTGCATTTGTTATAGTGTCCATGTATATAACAGAGACCTGTCTATAATATACTCGTATGTATAAAATCAGTAATGACGTCTTCGTTTACAATATGTTGTTATTTATATAAAGTAGATATTATTAGAAACGGTTGTGTGGATACAAGTCAACTTAATAGATTGTTAGGAAGTACGCTTTACGTCGGAACTCTTAAAATAGTTTACAAATAGATGCGAAGTGATTGCCCTTCTATAGTTATTTCCAGTCACTGTTTTCTCCTGTTTAGGGTGTAGGGAGATTTATATTGAGATTACACTGTCATGAGCGACTCGATAAGTATGTGCGAACTGTGAAAGGTAATGTGATAACTCCAGGTAACTACGGGAGAATTAAGGTAGTGAGTATTAGCTCGGGGCGTTAGAACTGTGCCTGCACTTGAGGTCTAAAAGTTTGAAATTATTGTTTACAGTGTCGCGCTTATTGATAAAAGTCCGATAACTCACAAGTCTTAATCACTGACCGGACAGCATCACCGACTTTAGATATACGCTACTATTATTGTAATTAACGTATATCAAATAAAGATATGAAATTATCTTAGACATTGAATGACATTATTAACACGCTATCCATTCCTCTCATTTAATTACAATGTTCGTATGTAGATGGATGTAGAGTATTATTCATAATTAATTATAAGTAGATAGACCTGCGGTAGGTAGGTCGAGAAACTACAAAAGGACAATGTTGTTTAACAAGTTAATTAGATACTCTGTAGTGACAATAGCAATCAGCACCCACGGTGTCGTCACCTGCTGGCAGACGGACTGGTTTATTTGTTCGCAAAACACCCATCAATGGGACATGATCGCTCGTTGAAATTTACAACGTTTATAAATAACGACATTTGTGTTAATTTTTTTGTCAACATTTGTTTTGTTTACTGTTTATGTTCTTTCACGTTTACTTCATTTAAATACGAAGGAAAAAAAAAGGAATCTCGACTGACAGTATTGTGATGATAAATGCGATGAGTAAATTTTGTATTGTGGACATTCGCGGCCGCCGGTGAAACAGACTCTAAATAGGACAGAGACATGGGAAGCTACCTAATTGTAAATTAAAAAGTTCGCGGAGTTACTACACCACGGTCCACATTGACACCCCAGGGTGGGACTCCCGGTCCACCCCTAACTCTTACTCCTTAGCCCCTGGCACCCCGGCGCCGCCTCCCTCCTCCCTCATCCCTCCCTCAACCGAGGGGGTTGCAGACACCCGTGGAAAGCGTGTGACATTTTGTTTTAAAATATTGTCCGCACGAATACGTTCACGTGGGTCATTTTTAATCGGCCGCTTTCATATTTTTTTTGCATCGCAAACAAATCTACTTTTATAATGGAATTCACAGTGGACTTTCATACGTACATGATACATCTGTAAGAGACTGTGGACCAGTGTACGGTGGGCGACTCGACTTGTGAAAGTTCAGTAACGCACGTATCACTATACCGACAACAGGTTTGGTGTCAGCGATGTGCTCCTGACTGTACGGGGTTGTTTAGCTGAGCGCACCAAATATTGTGGTGTCAAGGCCATCTGCTTTTCTCCGACATTCCTGACACGACACCCACAGAGGAATATCTCACGGTCTCGTATTATGTAACATTTAGACAGATACGGTTACTATTGACTTTTACTTGATCCACGATATACTCTTTGGGATTCTGACGATGTTTTTAACGTGATTCAACGTTCGATTGAGTTGTTTGTAGACCGGTCGCAATGAAGTCTCTAAGGGTCCAAATTTTTTCTACTTTCCAAGCTTATTGTTTTTATTAAAACGTTTCTTTGAATTCGCAATTATTCGCTAAGGTCAAATATAACTGTCAGGGTCAAATAACTAAGAATTTGTGGAAATTATCTTGGGCCAGAAGTATGTGTAATATAGGCCCATATTAACTAAATAAGTGTTATTAAATATGATTACAATAAATGTTTATAAATTAAGGTTAATTAAACTAAAATTAGGCAGTCTTAAACACATCCGACGTGAGGGTAGGCGTTAATACATACTTCTTAAGTCATTCAAAGAGTAACTTGTAACACGAGACGGTTGGCATTCTTAAATCGATAGACACTCTCGTCAGTCGATTCGCTTGTAATTCCAGATTCATAGCGGTGGCTTATTTCACATAAAAAGTTCTTCCCTTCAAATGTAGTAATTTTGCGAGGGTGGCGCCCCCTCCCCCGAGCCACTGGCCTTTTAGCGACGGAGATATTGTCTCCTTAGTTAGATCTGTATTTACTCCGGAGCAAGGTTTGCGGATGGAAATGGAAGTATCGATTGTGTTATGATGACTATCCACAAGCTACATGACACTCAACGGCTGTCATAGTAATGTTGTTTTATTTACAATCATAGATAATATACCTCTGTCGCAATTTTAAGCAGCGTTAATTTAGAATCGATTATCAGACCAGAGCCTATTAATTAAGTATCTATTTATAGATCGATAAATTGTTAAAACGACTCGTTCGATCGTATCTTACATTCCGATGACAAATTAACAGATTACATTGACATCTATATGAAGTATCGGCTCAGTGGTGGAGCGTATAACACAAGGGCCAGTATTCTTGAATGACACATTAAGTCGTATTAACAAACAAGCTATTTAAGTTATAACTTAAAAAGATCGTTATTAATTTTTTAAATCTTTCCGGAGGCCGGTAATACGTTATTGATATTTGTGAACGGGCTGGATAATAATATTTGTAATAATTTACCACTGTAACCTGAACCATATTCCGGCTCGCCGCTACCGAACACGGCTGCGTTAAGAGTTTTTCTATAGGGACGGGGAGGTCTTCTCTCGCTGGTTGTAGTGTATTGGTGTCTACAATGGGTGGAGAGGTAGGGTAACATCACAATGGGCCAGCCGCATAATTGTTAACCGAATGAGGGTTGAACGACTTGTCAACTGTTTCATAGAATGAATACCAAAAAATATTTCTACCGTTTAACAAACACGTGGGCTATGGAGTAATTATTAACATCTGGTATATCCTGATTATTCATAATTCTCACGGAAACATTACAGTGATTCATCTTTATCGATGTTATCGACCAACGGTACGTCACTACGCCGTCTAATACTTCATTGATATTTTCCCATAACTATTTTAATACGATCCTGTTAGATACAGATGTATAAAAACTCATAGCACTAACACCAATAACAGTGCGCAATAACAGAATTTAATTAAACAAGGCATTATATATTATATGTACGCGTTTGTTTCGATCCAACAGCAATAAAACACTTATAGCATAATGGTGGAATGTTTTAAGCAATAATAAAGAGGTATTATAAAGTTCGTTTAAACATTACCAAAGCGTGAATGAGCTAAGTGGTCAGATAGCGATCGCTGACTGCCGCAACAAAGCTCCTCATCCCTTATTAATTATTTGATTGTAGCCATAAAGGATGTCGTAATCGTCAGAATAATAATATCATAGCACGGCATAAAGAACCCCAAGTAGCGACAACACAAGCGTAAAAATGACACTCCGGTATCAATATGTTTGTGTGTATTAGATTAGATTTATTCGACTGGGTCACGCACACACAGACAGCGCTACCCCGAAACGGGGTGTGTGGATGTGGGGGCGACATGCACACATACGCATACCCGCCAGATGCTCACACACACACACAAACCGGAAAGGGAAAGCTACACTGTGTAAACAAATCGGAGCGAATGTTGTCTCTGTCGGCTACAAAGACGTGTGTGTGATGGCAGTGTGCCGTGGATGTGATCCGATGTAGATTGTTCTGTGAAATTGCCAGGTAATAGGCCGGGACTATAGCATTACACATAGTTATTGGTGGGTTTAGGCGCTCAACGCTCTAATCGAATTTAATATTGGCGACACATTGAATCCTTGACTTTAGACGGATGAATTCAGATGCCGTCTTTGATTTAACCAACGGAGCTTAGTTTTATTGTTATCTTATTTAATGGGGGTAGATTTAAAAAGGGCCTACTACCCTATTTAACGTATTTTGATTTCTATTTTAATCAACTTAATATCCAATGCGAAATATTTAATTTATTTATGTCTATAAAAAAATTAAATTAAATATCACACATCACTTTAAATTTTAAATTAATAGTCATAAAAACGAAAGGTGTTTTATTGAACACAGTAAGTATGTAATTATTGCAAATACGAACAAAATAGAAACGACATTACAACATTCCACGGAGACTAAAGTCACAATTTTTATTTACGAAGCTTTAATGTATAACAATATCTAAGAATAGTTTTAATATGTCAATAGAAAATTGACGGGAGATAGGTATTTGTGTTCTTATAGGGGACGTCACAGAATCAGATAATCATAATCGAATCTGCAGATTTAAATAAGGCAATCAATCAGCGAGGGTCACAGGGCGAAGTGACAGCAGAATCAAGAAACCTACTCTTATATTTGATGTTGAAGGAATTTCTTCAGAAATATCTAGTGACAATTAATAATAAAAGATAAAAGATGCGGTCAGAAAAATATTAGCCGAATATATTTATAAAATAAGAAATTTTGACATGACATTGATAGTCGTATAGTGAGTAAGTAAAGTCGAAATTAAAGCTAGTTCTTGAATAAAACGCTACAGTCTTCGAGAAAACTGTAAACAAATTAAAATTAAGTTTTTCTTGGAAATAGTATTGTCTGTTCTACTATATTCATTACGACAACAATCTTCATATTCGCTAGATGCTAAACATAAAGGAATAATTTCCCCTTCCCTTACGTAACTTGTGTATATTTATTAGGACCATGTTCGTGTCAGTTAACTTTTAATAAATTTTCATTAATCCACGCATAATATTCTGATACGCGAGTGTATACTCCTGGATAAGTTTTATTGGCGCATCCTTCTCCAAAAGACACTATTCCAACGATGGTGTTTTCGTACACTAATGGTCCACCCGAGTCTCCCTGACAGGCATCTCTTGGTGGATTATCAGCACACGCACATAACATGCCATCCGTTATGAAGATGATATCTCTATACGCTATCCTACACAGCTCCTGAGACACCACGTTGACGTATGCTGCACGAAGAAACGATGACGGCAAACCACCGTACTGTAAAGTAAGAAAATTATCATTGTAGGGCAATACATGATCAGGTTCTAATAATTCCTATACTCACATTCAACAACCCGTATCCGGAAACCAGAACATTGGATCCATCTGGAAGGTGGAAATTAGGTTTAGGAATCTCCACTGCTTTAAGATTGACACTGAATTTCATACTAGTTTTGGTTTTAATCATGGCTATATCATTTATGAGTGTCAAAGCTGAGTAACTGTAGTGAGGAATAATTTTCAGAACATCGAAGGCAGTTCCTCCAGAATTACGCATAGAACTGCCAACGATCACTCTAATTCCGTCTGGCTCTCTTTCATATCTGTAAAAAGAAGTATTTAATTAATTAATACGCTAACCTAGTTTATTTATTTTTTTATGTCATATAAGCTCCTGAAATTCACAACACAATTCTTATTCTGAGAGGAATTGGAAATTTGGAGAGGCTATGTCCAGCAGTGGACCAAGAGTGCCTAAATGATGATAATGATGAATTCCTATTCTATCAGGTGTCGGTCGTAGAATTTGTTAAATACTTACGCTCTAACGCAATGGGCTGCAGTTAGTACGAATCTCGTGCTAATGACTGCTGCCCCACACGTGAAGGACCAGCCAAAATTGGTCATCTTTTGTAATATAGCCTGATAAGGAACATCTTTTATATCAGCTTTGACACCGTTTACAATACGATTCACTTCAATCGACGTTGGAGACGACGACACGAAACTTAAACCTAAAAATTTGGAAGTATATCATTAGCTCATGAATTTTTTTGTGGCATAAAATATATGCTAAAGATCGTGCAAAGTGGAGGAGTTTGAGCAGGAAGGCAGACCATGGCTAAAGCTTGGATAGATGCCAGGAAGAAGAAGTAAAAATATATGAATATTAAAGAGGGCCAAATAGAGATGATTATAAGAAAATATAAGTATTTCAATGATGACAAAACAGCTAAATATAAATTAATAAAACTTAATCCATACGACAACAGAAATAGAAAAACATTTTTCACTACAAAAAATGAATTTGGGCTAAACAAAAACTAAAAAAGTGAGCAGATTTTTAAACGTACGTAGAACAGAAACTCACCTAGGAGAAATATTAATACCGTTTCTGGTCGCATTTTCACGAAAAAAGCAAACACACTGATCACTAGAACACGAATCTTTAAATAGAACGTGTTCCTGATAAAAGATATCTTAAGATTATTATGAAGAATCAGATTAAGCGGTCGGTATCGTCTGCGGATCTCCAGTATCAGCTACGTGTAAGTTTAATGAAGACGACAAACGAGAGTTTTTTCAAACATTCCTACAGTTATTTTCCGTGTTGATAAACAAGTGTATTTTTATTTGTACTTGTGTTAAAATAGTAGCTGTGCGTTCTTATCTCATCGCGTCATCGGTTTTACCTAACACTTAAACATCGAGTACGAAGGCAACCAAATATCTGCATCTACTTCATAAGCCATAGATCTCAACTGTTCTAAACGGCGACGTTCGCTCACTCGACGTGTTTCAACCAGGGATCCGTAAAGAGATTAACATTAATATGTTACAGTTGTCATAAAACATTAGTATATTTAGTGCGGCGTTTAATTAACTTAACGACTATAATTGTACTTAAATTTCACAAAGCTTCTTTACACCTCGTTGAAAATGACAAAAGAAAATTATAGTGACTATAAATGAAGACATTAAAAAAATGTTATTGTTTTTTAAGTGGCGTTGAAATGAAACATGATGTATGTACACGCTACGCGAATTTGGGTTATTACTTTATAAAAAAATATGATGAAAAGGTGTGAATTTGGATAATATCGCTTTAATGTACGCGCCCTGCGGACCGATTATCGGTGGTCAAATCTTCATGAGATCGATCGATGTTCATTATTAACACTTTTAATATCGCATATGTGTAAAGTTAAGCAGCTTTAATATGCACATATTTTTAATATAAGTTCTATTTAAATCTAAAATATGCAAATGAAATACGTATTTTTAAATCGCACTATTTAATTGAATAATTTGTGGTTTCTTTACTACAAGCAACGCCATCTATTATCACAGAAGTTAAACTGTGTCGTGGCAGTTCTTATCGTCTCTGTAACAATTGTTATCACCTTTGGTTTATTGGTTTTTACACGTGTACCTAACATTTTAATGGCAATCATGCAAGTGTTTTTATACATTTTAATTTGAGATCGTATTGGACTATAAACTTTTATAATAAATGTATTTTTTTTTTATTTATATGAAAATAATAAAGTTAATTAATTTCATACATATATACATAAATGAAACGGTTTAGAGAATACTAGCTAATTAATTTATACAAGTAGGACGAGCGTTCTCATAAAAATGAAGACGCAAGGATATCATCGAGTAGACTATGATGGTTTGTTTGTGCGTACAGTTATTTGTAGATGAGATAGTTAAATCAATGGAAAGTAGGGTTCATGGGAGTTGCACCCACGCGTTGCATTCCGCTGGGAGCCAAAGACCTCGCTTCCTTAACAAATATATCGGTAATTGTCTTTATATCCGACTACTTACTTAAAGTTTCGTGTTCAATTATTATGTATATATGTGTACCTGTCGTACTTAACACTGTTATGAGGTATTTTATAATAAAAGTCGTATATGAAACAATGTTTATATATTATAATAAAGATTAAGTAAATATTTTTCGAGCATATGATTTAAATCTTCACTAATACCCCTCTAACATTTAGTTTAATACGTTGTTGAATCATCACGTGTCGAAAACACTAAAGGAATATTTTGTTTATGGTGTCGACTTAGTTACTTATAATCAATTTGTGACGATTTTAATTTAATTTTAGTTTCGTAAAACGCAATAATTATGAATCGATATACTTAAAGATACTTTCCTTAACATATTTGTGATAGAAATTGACTTAAGTCATGGCCGTCTAACACGCGACTACTCCGAGCCGTTCACCGTCTCTATGCGTCTTTAAATGTTTTATATTTATATAACAGTATGGTCAATTTATTATTTGAATGATATATTATAATTCTATACACCATAAAGCCTTTATTTAAATATTTGATTACACATTCGGACGTCGAAGTTCTGTATATAAAACTTAAAATTTTTTAGTGTTTCCGTTTGTGACAATATCATCAAAAATATCACAATACGACGTATTTCTCATATTTTTTAATTTACGGACGTGTAATTGTGTCTATTTTTCCATTTAGCCAAAATTTTAAGTATTTAAGGTATTAAATTCTTGCAATCATTAAACGGTTTAAACAAATCTCTTTGTCCTTGGTTACGCTTTCTGAAAATAGGACAAGCCATAAGAAACTGCGTTTAAGACAATGTTTTTTGTTGCGAAATGTGCTTTCATTTTAAATATGTGTTTATTTTTAATTGAAAATGTAGTATTTAGGAGCGTGGGTCAAAGTTCTTTTTAGCTCTCTGTATGAGAATTAACGATAATGAAAGTATATATTAATTTTACATATCTGTTTATAGAATGGTCAATTCAGGTAGCAGTATGTTACAGTGTACACCTCCATCCTTACATGCACACGTCATTGTGTTTTGGGTGTTAAGACATTGACCCCTACAAAGTTTGACAAAATTCAACAAAGGATATAGATTTTTTAAAATAAATCTTTGAGAATTTTTTTCGCTGTGATTCATAGCAATGTAATAACTCCAAAATCAAATAAGAGTAAAGGAATTTCAATAGTGCTTATTAATTACATTGAATAGTTTAATTTACTCTAATTATGTAGTCTGGAATGTGTAATCAATTAGGGCGAGTGATAACTGTGACACATTGTGTCTTATTTATAGCTCAATTATAATAAACTTTGCGGAGAGTATCATTTTAATAACTTTGATATGTGTTTTGCTTTTATAGAACACCAATGTTAACATTTATTATGACCCCATATTTTGTACTTACCCTGTTATATAATTTAGAGAAACTCTTGCCCTCGGATATAATTCGAAGCAAAGGAAACGAAAGGAGAAAGTGGTGAAAGATGCAAAAATACAGCCAAGTTCATTGTTTAGATTCCTGTCACAAAATACAATTAGTCTTCTCAAACAGCTGACTTAAATAATAACAAAAGAGCTAGTACTTATTGTTTTATACGCTTTGAACTACTTTTTTTTATGGCGAGAAGAAAGTTTACCTAATCATAAACAGTTATCTTTAGCCGGGGGTAAATAACTTAAAGGGAATTGTGTGACTTATGGGAACTGTTTTTAAATAACACCAAAACTACCATCAGCATATCTGTATTCCCAAACCTGCTCATTGTGGGATTCCATTTTAAATAATAATCGCATTCCTGTCTCTTCTTACTATTAAGTGCCATTTAATAGATCCATATAGAAAGTTACCAAAATATTCTGCCATCTTTATATCAGCGAATGGTATAGATTTACAATATTACATTAATAAGAAGAAGTTTGACAGCAAAACTGAAATCTGGTATATGCTATTGTTCATCTTCATCAGCCTATCAGAGCCCACTGCTGAGCAAAGGTCTCTTTGTCACATGGAAAATTACTCCATTTAGTAATAGTAATTCTCCCTGTGTTTATAAAAGGTTTGAGCATTAATTATCACGCTTTCTCAAGACGAGTTAGTAATTTCGAAATAATATTTTTTTATTATAAGTACAAGTTTCCTCATGACGTTTTCCTTTACCGTCTGTCAGTGGTGTCTAAATACTTTTAGAAAGTACATATGACTCTCAAAGACCACATTGGAACTCGCCAGGTTTTGAACCCGCAGCCTCGCAATTTGTATAAATTAATAAAAACTGTTTTTATGGCCCTCCAAAAAAGAAGGCTATAATCCAAGTATATCATTATGGACTGATATTTTTTTTAATCTGATCCATATAATATTTCTTTAAATGTCTTTATAGCCAGATGAGGGTAGTTGAGAATGATAAAATGTAGAGACAGGTGTATGCTTTCTTGTAGATATTGATATAAGGCAAAACGACCAACAAGAGATCAAAAAGTATGTTATAGGTCATCTTTAAGCTGGTTATCGTGTAAATAACAACAAATTAATGATTAGCTCCATCGCTTTTAAGAGCCAAGATGTATCATGATAAGCCTAATCTATTTGTAATTGGAGAGCAATCCAATTGTTTTTTATCTCAGTTACTGCTTGGTTCATTTCGAGCTAGTATAAATCGATTCCGTGTCGAGCCTAGAGTTTCTAAATAAGACATAAATAAACAGGTGCAGGAAGTCCAATAGAATTGGTAGGAAACCATTCTATTTGCTGCAGCGCAGAATCTGTTTCATCATCATGAGGTTAAAGATTGCAGACTTACAAATATTCCGATAGAAAGAAAGGCCCAGTTCCAATGTTACTAGGTTACAGTTTGCTAACCGTAGAAATGTATTCAAACATTGTGTCTCTGTTTTCTAACATTATGCATAAGTTTTGAGGAACACCATAAAATGTTAAAATATATGTACTTATAGGGCAAGTGTTTTAATTCAAAATCTTTACTGTTTTCAAGGAAGACACTGGTCTTATGCTGCGATATAAGTCATAAATCAGTAGCAATTCACTTTCTGCAAAAACTTCTCCCATAATGAGATTTAAGACTTTCGCGAGTCATTTAAATAAAACTTCGGACTTACTACGCGAATTTTATTTCTTGAACACACAATGGACACACCAGGCAACTGCATTCGGTTTGATAAACCAAAAATCCTCGCCCGTGAAGACAGGTACATATCGAGGTTAATCGGCGAGGCTTTTGAAATTAAAAAATATCTCAATTTCAATAGAGAAGGTGGCTGGAATCTATCAAACACCTGAGACCCCCCTTCATAAAAATTTAAAATCCCATGTCCGTGATTATACCGCAGGACTTCTCGACATCGTAAGCTCATTCTGCCAGCATCCAGAGCGCTATGCCAGAAAATTAAGAAATCGATGGCGGTAGATGATAAATAACATGACCGACTGACAGACATTCTCATCGC